>JAMZAV010010524.1:0-23123 GCA_024449915.1 Sweltsa coloradensis
TTTTTGGGTTATCGGAGGGGCTGATTTTTTTTTGTAGATCATGAACCACATATCAGGTCATACACCGAGTTTCAAGATTGTAAATTTTTCGGGGCGGCGTGTGCAGATAGCTGAAAAGCCCCCAACTCGGGTGGGAGTAAACAGGGTCGAGTTAGCCATCGCCTAGCTTGGCTGCGGGCGAACGACCGTCGCCCTAGATACGTTCCAGTAGAAGCCATACAAGAATGTCATGCACACTTTAACATGCCTACGTGCTACATAATAAATTAATATTTGACGTGACATGTGTCAGAAAATTTAAGTAATTGATTCAAATTATTACATATTTAAATTATGTTAGAAGTTTTATTGCCAATTTGTCTGTTACATGTGTTCGGTTTGGCCCCCGGACTCACAGTGAATAGTAGTACTCTGCGCGACAGCGGAAGTAAATAAGACGCGCGGCCGAACAAAACGCATGTCATGCACTATCTCAGCGACTTCGTATAACTATCTGTGCATTGAAGTATTATAACATGTGACAGCATGTTTTTAAGACTGATAAACCAACAATATGTTTTCAAACGTTTTCGTAAATTGGCATTGAATATCAAAGTAAAATTGATAATAAGTCACATTTTTGCGTTTTAGACCAATTTAAATACTCTAAACTATTTTTAATGGGTAAATGTGGGTATTCACTGGAACGGTCGATTCGTCTTCTAAATAATCGTACAAAGTTATTGATTTAGAACAAGGATCAAAAGGGTGAAACGTCATGCGGAAGCGTCGCGGCGCGCTCAAACGGCATGTAGAACAAGGCGGATTCTTTTCGTATACGGTTTATGGTATGTATTTTGAATTAGGCTTTCTAAAAGTATAATGTCATCTTGTTCTAACCGCCGGTAGGGGTCCAACTTTCATAACTTGCCGATTGCCGCTGCACGGATGCGAGAAAGCCTTCGCCATTAGAGTAATTTGCACTGGAAAGTTATAAAAATTGTTTCCGTCACAAATTATAAGTGAACAACAATAATGGAATGAGTAAAAAAAGTAAAAAAGTTTTTCCTAGACGGGGCTCGAACCGACGTCCTCTCGCATGCAAAACAAGAGCTCTAACCACTCGGCCAACAATGACCACGGTAAACGTGCGGTCTAGAGTGATATTTATACAGATGCACGATAACTTGCGATAAGCGCAAACATTTGTCATGACTATTAGGACACTTTTAATAGTTATAAAACGTTCTGTCGATATTTCTAGAGTGTAATTTACGTCTCTTTTCACAAGATGTACATTATAATTATTTATTTTGTCATTAAAAACTTCGGATGTGGCAGTCAGTCGCATGTAATCATCCAACTCGCCACCAAATAATATCTCGTGGTTTGAAACGTGGCTGGTAATGCGGGTAGCCTAGGACCCAAGGGAGAAGACGCAACTGTATTGGCAGAGCTACCGATAGCGGACGATTTAGTTTAGGTAGTCACCGCAAAATTTGAAAGCGCTCGGCCCTGCTTCCGACTCTTAATAAACATTAGCAACAAATTCAGTCAAACTTGCCAAGGATGCAATCACGGATTTGTATTTTTATAGTCGCTGTTACGTCATCTGAAACCCTCGTACAATGTTTGACCTGTATGCAACTCTTTTCGCTAGTAGTTTATGGGTTTATCTTCGTTGAAGTCTTTGGAATAGCTTATCATTCAGGTGGCCGTGAAAGTCGTGCTTAAGTCGTGAAATAAACACAGGTTTGTAAATGTGAGCGTAAACAACACCAAATCGAGGTGGCAGTGACCACAACAATGAACATCTGACTATCTGATGTACTACTTATGTAAAATGGTTTCTTTGGAGTGCTGTGGAGTTGACGTTTTTACAAAATATAATCTGATAAATTCACTATAATTATACCATGTCGAGGCACAAAAAAGAGTTATATGTTTTCTTTAACTAGTTCTGTTTTCGCATCAATAAAAGAAACGGAATAAACATCGAAGGCACTCTAGTTCTAATAAGGTAAATAATCTGGTTACTTAAGCCCTTTGTGTGTAAAATCCACAAACGCGATCTAGCCTATGGGTAGGCTAGGGACCTATCCGAAGACCTGTGAATGTTCTTAGCTCTGCTTATTTCAGTTTACAATGTTGATATCATAATAATGTCTTTTGAAATGCATTCGAATAAGGTAGGTAAGCCTATGTAGGTCTACCGGAACTCTTTCGGTTGGTATGGACCGTTTTTGATCAGTAGGTACTTTAGATTTAAAATGGCGACGTTAAAGATTTTGTAGGTACTTTAGATTTAAAATAGCGACGTAAAAGGTTTTGTAGGTACACATAAAAAAAACTGTCCATACCAACCGAAAGAGTACGTGTAAGTGACCTCAACAACAATGAAACAAATTAATTTAACTGATGGACAAACAATAATTTTTGCCTAGACAACATATTGTCCCTCAGTTCAATTCATTTGTTTCATTGTTGTTGAAGTCACTTGCAAGGAGCCTAGAGTTCTAACATACAATAAGTGTAAACGGTACACTATAATATGAGCACATACGAATGATCCAAATGTTTACCGAACTTCTTAAGTCACATTATTAAAGGGGCTATTACCCCAAAAAATTATTTTTTACCACATAATCTATAGCATAAAACTACACTGAAACGACCGTTTAAAAAATTATATCTTGTAACTGTGATTTTACACGAATTTTTCATTTTTTTTTATCCTGCAATTGTCGAAAATTGGTGTTTTGGGGAATTTCTTAAATCGGCTTTAACTTGCTTCTTTTTTGTTCCACATAGATCCTAGATCATCATACCAATCTAAAATGGCCCTTTATAACATCGTGCCTTGAAACTGTGCTCAATTACACTCAAACACGCAAAATTATGCATTCCAAAATAATACCTCTTCTCGGTAATCTGCATATTTTGACCGAACCACTTGCCCAAATTACAAAACGAAATATAGAGGATTTACAGAAAAGGCTGTCGAGTAGGTCAATAATGGCCAGTATTTTTTCGGATCAAAATCCTTCAAGGTCACAGGGCATAAAGATCTTCCCCATGTTATTTCTTATTTGAAATTTTTGCCATTGGACCTCTCGAAAAATACTACGTTCGACATTTTTCCCCCTGTCATGGTGGACCCAATAATTTTTCTGTTGATTTTTAAATTCATAACTGGTTTCCTAAATGAAATATATTTTTTGTATTTAGTGGGCGAATACCCCTTAAGTAGGGTGTGCTAAGCACTGTATATATAGTAAAGCGTAATATTAAGCTACACGAACTTTTGTTGCAGATGACGATGTGGGCGAATTGACTTGACTTGATAGTTGAAGATCGTATTTGAATAAAAAGCATTCTTCATGAACATCACTTCAAGCCATATTATGGAGACTCGTTCAAATATAAAAGTGCATTTTGAGTGTGACATTTGCAAGAAAGTGTTAAATCGGAAGAGTTCACTAAAGTGTCATTATGTAACTCATTCCAATGAAAGAAAGTTTAAATGTAACATATGTAAGAAACTATTTAAGCTTAACTGTATTCTTAAGCGACATATGTTGGCTCACTCTAACGTCAAAGAGTTTAAGTGTAATACCTGTGAAAAAGAACTTACAACTGAATATGACCTTAAGTGCCATATTAAGACCCATTCTAATGTGAAGGACTTTAAATGTAAACAATGTGAGAAAAAGTTTAGAAGTAACGGTGATCTTCGCAAGCATGTTGAGACGCATTCTGATGTGAGAGAGTTTAAGTGTGCCATATGTGGGAAAGAGTTAAGGCGTAAACATCACATTCGACGCCATGTGGTCACCAATTCTAAAGTCAAAGAATTTATCTGTAAGACTTTGTGGAAAGAATTTAATCGTAAATGTAACCTTGACAGACATTTGCTAAGTCATTCTAATGCCCAAAAGTTAAAGTGTAACACTTGTGAGAAAGAATTTCACGTTAAATACCATCTTAAACGTCATATTATGACCCATTCTTCTGTCAAGGAATTTAAATGTCAAACATGTGGGAAAGAATTCAGGAGTAACTGTGAGCTTCGCCAGCATTTTGTGACTCATTCTGATATAAAGGAGTTTAAGTGTGCCACATGTGGGGAAAAATTTAAGCGTAAATGTAACCTTCGGCGACATATTATTATGGAGGGACTTCTAAATGCAACATATTGCGAAACAAATCAGAAAGATAAAAATACATCACTGAAACTTGAGTCCCCACCAACTGATGGCGAAGAGTTTGAATTTGAAACAGGTGAGAAAGATAGTAAGACTGCACATGAACTTGAATGTGAAACTAGAGGGACAGATAGTAAGACTGCACCTGAAATCAAGTACCGGTGCCATGTGTTATTGAAGCGTTCCGAAATAAATGAGTTCAAATGTGAAATTTGTGGAAGAGAATTCAAACTTCGATTTACACTTAGACGCCATATTGAAGAGACCCACATTAACATTAGTTGTATAAATTTTGGGAAAGAATTTAAATTTAGTTTTAGACCTGGATATTGTGGTAACTCAGACTAATGTTCTGGTCGGTATTTTGTTGTAAAATGCACTGAAAAAATTCCAGTTATCTTAGGGTTATTCATTTCAATACAAACTTCTGTAGTTGTCATATGAATTGAGTAAACAACTCTGCTGGTCCTTTGTTCGTAAGCTCTAGAAATATATATTGCTTATTCTAATCTCGAACAATTTGAATGTAAAATATATAAGAGATTCATTTGTGCTAATACGTAAACTTTATCAATATATTTTTTATTCTAATGTTACATAATTTAAATCCGAAATAAAAAACATTTCATTTGTGCTTGTATTGTAATTTATTAACTTGTGCATATCATGGAGCCGTCCCATGACTAAACTCATAATGGTGATATAAAAACAAATGGTTCATATTTATTCTTGCTCCTGAATCCAGGCAGCGTTTACCCGTTATCGTTTAAGGGATGAACAATATTGTATATTGTATGAAATAATTTGTGCGTTGGGTATTCTTTAAAACATAAGTTGATGTATGTAAAAGAGAATTATTATGATTACACGTTTTCACAAGAACATTGATTGACTTTTATTTATTTATTATGTAAGGTTTCTAGCCATTTCTTCCTGAATATTTATTTGTGAGGTTAGCAATTAAATTTGCAGAGCTTCGATTGTGTTATTGAAGCAAATTGTAGGACCAATTATTTTTAATATCAAGTAATTTTCAATGTAAATGTAAATGAAAATATCCTATTATTCATTGTGTGTTGTAGAAGAAAAAAATTGTTTCTTACTATGATAACTGGAAACACAACTGTACTTAGTCCCCCAAGTAAACTTGGTTATTGTTAACATAGAAGTATTTTTTTCCAAATCGAGGCAAGTTCCATTTCTTAAGATATACCAACCTGCAACTATACGTGTTTCTAGAAAATTTGAAAATTAACTTTAGTAAACATTGTTTTATTTTCCTTAGCAGAAACATTAGCTACTCCAAAGGTGGATCCAAGGTGAGGGGGATCTATGAGGGCGATCGCCCATCCCCCTCTTGGTTACTAGAGGGCTCAATTCGATTCAAAAATGATTATACAATACCAATCCTGCAATGTGTCGATAACATACCAAACCGTATGGGAAATCTAATAAGATAAATCAAAATACCCTCTCAAGCCATTTAAACACGTTTTTGACTAAACTTCATTTCTAAAAAAGTCTCCTGCGGGGATGAGCTGTGGGGCCACGCCTACCAGACCCCTGCGTTGAGTCAACTAGATCAACCCCCCCCCCCCCCATTACAAGGGTCCCTGGATCTGCCTGGAAAATTCCTAACTTGATATTGTCAGAGGAACTTTTAAATCTCTAAACTAATGTGTGTCATGATTGTAAGTAGAATGAAGAAATATTTCTTATGAATGTCGTACTTTTTCGTTTCCTTTCTGGTTTTGTTCGTTTTTGTTGTGTTTACTCCCTTCCGAGTAAACTGATATTTAAATCTTGGATTTCTTATTATTACAGCTCATTTAAATGAAAACGTGAATTTTAAATGTGATATTAGACTCCAAGAAAGATTAGAACGAAATATTCGCTAAAGTACCATTTAATTAAACAAATAAAGTCTACCTACTCAGTCACAGTACTGATTTTCAGTTGGTGACATTAAATTTAAAGCAGACCAAGCCAACCCTGTAGGCGCCGACACCATCGAAGAGCGAACAATGACCAACTAGAGACCGGCATATTTAAGGGGAATCACTAGACCCAAATATGATTTCTAAAGAATGCAGTAAAGACGTCTGAAAAGTAAGTAGAATGTAAGAGGGGCTTAATAAAAGAGCGGATTATTTTTTTGAAATTTTTTGACGGGACATAACCTCAGAATCAACAATTGTATTCAAATTACTGGAATCAGTTGCTCAAGTTCAAAATTGAATTTTTAGCAGCGGTTTTTTGTATATTATTTCTACACTCCTTTATCTACAACCTAAATAAAAGGATTTTTGGATTTATATGGTTTGTTGCGTTGCACAATTTTTTTCGCCTGCCGGTACAATTTCAAATTTTGTACCGTTTAACGGAAAAAATCGTGCAACGCCTGAAACCATATAAAACCGCTCTTTTATTAAACCCCTCTTACATTCTACTTACTTTTCAGACGTCTTTACTGCATTCTTAAGAAATCATATTTGGGTCTAGGGATTCCCCTTAAAGGGGCTAAAAAAACCCCAAAATTATTTTTTACCACGTGATCTATAGCACAATACAACACTTAAATGACCGTTTAAAAAATTATATCTTGTAACTGTGATTTAACACGAATTTTTTAATTTGTTTGATCCAGAAATTGGCGAAAATTGGTGTTTTGGGAAATTTCTAAAATCGCTTTAACCTGCTTCTTTTTTTGGTCCACATATACTAGAGCATAGTACCAATCTAAAATGCCCCTTTATAACATCGTGTCTTGAAACTGTGCCCAAATATTCCCTCAAACACGCAAAAATATGCATTCCAAAATCACACCCCATCTTGGTAATCAGCATATTTTAACCGAACTACTTGCCCAAATTACAAAACAAAATATAGAGAATTTACAGAAAAGGCTGTAGAGTACGTCAATAATGGCCAATATTTTTTTGGATCAAAATCCTCTAAGGTCACGGGGCATAAAGATCGTCCCCATGTTATTTCTTATGGGAGATTTTTGCTGATGGGACCTAGCTCGAAAAATGTCATGTTTGACAATTTTTTGGAAGGTCATGGTGGCCCCAATAATTTTTCTGTTGATTGCTAAATTCATTACTTGTTAGCCTGAATGAAATATATTTTTTGAGTTTTGCGGTTAAATACCCCTTTAAGTAAGTATAAGTAGATAACACCGAGCAATCAAGCTGGACACGATTCCACCAGCGGTCAGCGCCAGAATCAACAAGGCTGTTTCGGAACAACCATATATAGTTTATTTTGTGCCTTGTTACTAAGACGGCTCCAAAGTCACCGTTTACAAATTTACACGCAGCCTAAGAGTGGCCGAAACTGGGTGATTGAATAATTCTCTGACTTAAATCAAACATTAACAATTTAAACACATTTTGGTGTCTTTAATCAATCACAAAAGAATTAATATTTTAAACACTAGCAGATGTTTTTAAAATTAAATAATAATACCTGATTCAAATCAGGGTGCATGCTTTAAACTGTAATTGTGTTTTATTTTAAACATTTCATTGACTTCACTTTTGACCGCGTGGGATGTAGTTTTTCTACATTTTCGAGATCTTGATAAAAGGACATTACATTTTCTCTTACTTCAGACGGTAAAAGCTGCTGAAAACATGTTCCTATGCAGCAACACTTCTACTTAGGAGACCCCTTAAAATTTCATCGAGATTTGAGAAGCCATTTGTTCGGCACAGAGTAAAAATGGGACTGTAAAAAAGTAACTTTTCTCAAGGTAAACAGACTGTACCCAAAAATACCCAAAAAGGGGAACGAAGCTACTTAATCAACAGATAAATAAATAAACTTTCTTAACTCATTACATCCCTTATGTATAGTTGCCGGGTTAGTCGATTTGACCGCTTTTGATGGTGATAGCCCCCTGACCCCAATGGTCCCCAAAATCATCATGTTTAAGTTTTCTAGAAGGCCAATCTCGACAAAAATTCGCAATCGGGAAATCATGTTCGTTTTTTACCGTGGGACGTGACACACAGATAAAAGGTCAGATAGAAAAGTGATTTATGTAGGGGAGCTTCACTGCCTGATATTTTTCTTGTATTGTGTGGCTCGTTGGTCTTGTGGTTAGCGTATCTGCTTCCAATGCAGAAGGTCCAGGGTTCGATTCCCGCCAAAGTAAGAAGTTTTTTAACTTCTGATTTGGACTTAATTCCATCCATCAGTTCTTGTCTTAGGAGTTTGTAAACGGTGACTTTGGAGCCGTTTTAGCAACGGAGCACAAAGCACGTAATAAATTCACAGAGTTGTTCTGAATCGGCCTTGTTGATTCTGGCGTTGATCCGTGGGTGTTCGCAATGTCCATACCACTGATTGCTATATATCCTATTAAAAATATCAATCTTTGGTTGGTTATCGCTCACTCGTCGATTGCGTCGGGGCATGCAGGGTTGGCTTGGTCGCTTTGGTTTACTGTCCCCCCTTGAAAATCAGTTATATGACTGAGTGGGTAGACTCAATACAATTTATTTTATTTATTTAAAACAATTTGTTAGAAATTTAATAAAATTTATTGATTTCAGAATTGGAGTTTCCAGTTGTTCATTGTGGCAACCTGTTTAATACTCATGACATTCATTTATGTATCACTAATCAAACTCATGGAAATTATAAGCATTACGAATATACACAACGAACCACACTGTGCAAACATTTCATTTTCATGAATTATGTATTCTTTATTAATTGACATCCTTTATGTTCTGTAAACGTGCATGTTATATACTTTAAAGTTTCGTTTTTGGATGAAACAAGCACAGTCATATAATCACAATATTTTTCAATTGATACAAACATACTCGAGACCGATCAAAATTAAAAATTAAATCGCAGAACGATTCTCAGTTAAAACACAGTGGATGAGTACGTTGAAGTTTTAAAACCATACATTATTCTTTATTTTTATTTTATTTTTTATGTCTAGACCGTATGCAAACGAAACATTCGCTCTGTTAATTGATTATTTTAAAGCTTTTATTACACTCCAGAGAGTACAACACCAACTATGGCGTAACATATACCAACATTACATCATTAGTTTTGTTTTGATTATACATTATCTTTACAAAGTACATAGTTACAATCAGTCAAACATTTCAGCTACGAACTTCATTTTGATTACGAATTGATTATGAGTCCCTATAAAAATAACAAACATATTTCTCTCATATTCTACTGTTAATATTCTTCTTCTATATAATACCCCTAGCCATACCAGTGTTTAAATTTATTTATTTATTTTATCGTATTTTTTCCGACATCTCAGCGAGAAGGCTATTGTGTTTAAATGAATGAAGTGATGTATGTTTTTTTGTTATTCAGTCTAAGAGTTGTGCATATTTAATCCTTCTTGTGTTAAAGCTAGAATGGTTAATTATTTAATTGATTAAAACACTCGAATGAATAAAAAATAATGAGTTGTGTCCGCTAAAGATATTAAATCAATTTTTAATCCTATTGCCAACGATAGTAGGAAATTAAGTTTTAAATATAATATCTCAATCTTTTAGTCGGGAAACATTCACGTAGGCGGTTTTTATAATATTTTATTCAATCCAGTATTTTTTAAACTCAACTCCCGATCGTGGCGGTTTCCACGTCCTTTTGAATTGGGATGTTTGTTTTTTGTGAATTGTTTAAATAATACTAGGCCGCTTCGCGAACGCTTTTTCCAGTCGCGTTGATGGATAAGCGTTATGGTTGAATATTTATGTCCAATGATTATTAAGTTTTTTTTGCTGTCACGTATTACTTTTTCAAGATCCATTGCAAATTTATTTTTGTAAAATTAGGGTAATGTTTATAAAGTAGTATTAATTGCTATGGTAATACCAATTAACAATAGTATGTAAAATATCTCGAGGCCCAAAGACTTGCTTTTTGTACGCATTGTAATTGATTATTGTCCAGTTTCTACTGTTATACTTGTTAATTCAACCTGTAAAAGTTTTATATTAAAACCTTTATTTCTATGAATTCTTGCTAACTTTTTCAACTTTTTCTTTCAAAAGGCACTACAACTACATCATACCATTACCTTAATGTACATGGATAACATGAACCTTTTAGCTTCACCCGTGTGGTCAGAATCAGCCCAAATACCACGAAAATATTGCATTTAAAATCGAAAAATCGTAAGAGGAAATTCATGAGAAATATTTTCTCGATTGTACCAAAAAACTTAATAGATCTACGTTCAGAGATTTCGAAGGTATCCCCTATTTTTCATCAATATCGCATATGCCGTCTACCCGGTAGATAGCGAACAAACGTGAAATTGAAGTCTTCGCTTCGCTCATCCAATAAATTTAAAATAGTTGAAAGTATATAGAAGCTAGTTCCGTTATCGTAAATCTAAAAAAAACACAATGTTTCAAGGTGTATCACTTAAACACGTAACAATGTACTGAACCGATGGCCTTCTGCAAGTCATCCGGGATAAACCCATGCAACCAATCAGTGAATGAACCTAACCATAAAATATATCTTATATAATAATAATATTGCGTAATTAAATGCAACGCACACACAAAATGACGTTAGAATCATCTCTACAGGGGAAACCCAGAGTTTTACTCCGAATAATAGAGACGAGGCCAAAGTATTTGCTATAGAAGGCTGTGGGCTTTCTTGTTGACCCTGGAATTTATTTACCCGGCTGTGGAGTAGAATATTCCAGTCTTCTGTGAACTTCCGTACTGTGCGTTTTTGCAGAAATTGCATAATGACGAAGCATAACCGTTACCACGTATTTCTCTATAGATTCTTATCAAAAGTCGAACTAATTATCATTATTTTGTTTTTAAGCAAGGAACTTAAAGCTTGCATATAAGTTTTTATTTTATTCATTTACAGCCATTGTATCACCCTCTCATCAATATTTAAAAATTTTCAAAGAAAGCTGGTCGAAAATTTGACCGAATGAAAGAGGCAGGATAGAACCTCTGTGTCAGCCATTATGTGGCAATTTTGGGAGAATAAATTTTTTACTTGGAAAATTCAATAAAAAAATTTATTGGCTTTATAATTATTATTAGGGGTGTGGGAATAGTAATTTTGAGGTTAGAATCGAAATATTTAGCGACGATTCTTTATATTGTATTGTGTCATTATGCATTGTCGTCCACTAGTGATTTTTTCTGAACGAACAATAATTTGATGTGCGATTTTTTCGTCCACTGGTAGGTAAATACCTCAGTGGGCGTCAATTTTATTCAGTTATTAAAAACTGATTTGGTAGAAATCGTTATGAAAAATATAGCAGGTGACTTTCGATTGAGAAATTTTCTTTGAAGTAGCATTTATCTGCAATAGCATTAATTGTTACAGCAATATGAACATCTTGCAATGATGTAATAAGAATCTATTAGTATCAATCAATGATGAATTGTGTAAATGTAATGGCAATATATCGATTAGTTTGTGTAATTTCTCAAGTCTGGTGTAAATAATAAGAAATCAAACTTTATTGATCGATGACTGGCAATATTGAATGAACACATTAAATATATTATGGTGATGATGTCTGTTTTTTAACGTCTCTATTTATGTACTATGGCTATTCTAGACGATGAGGGTGATAGATGACGAAGACGATGAAAGACAAAAAAAAACATGACTAATGAGCGATTCGAACCAACGTCCTCTTAGCGACATACGTTTCGGATATCACAATTGTGCCACCGCGGACTTGGGTATAGAATCATGTATTATTTTGTTAAATTTCTTACATATTTATTTTATAGAAATCAATCCAGATATTAACAAAGCCATCCCAGCGGGGAATCGAACCCCGGTCTCCCGATTGCCGGTCGAGTGCTTTACCCCTAAGCTACCGGGACGGTTAACTTCATTACATCTGGATTGTTGGTGCATTGTAGATCTGAATAGATTGGAACAATACTGCAACAATTCTGCTGCCTTTGAACTGACCACCTAAACTTTTAATTGATTATTTTAAATATGTGTACTATATATCCCAACATCGTAAAATGTAAAATGTGTGTTTTTGAAAGACTGTACTTGTCGGATTCATTTCAATTCATGTTAATAATTAAATTTGCTATAAATAAATAAATTTCACGGTGTATCGTTTGTGTTTATCTATAAATGTTATACTGATGAACTTCAATATTTCAATATTTATAACGATGATTTAAAAAAATCTTTATTCATTTATATTTACATCTTTTTGTACACATTGCACACAAATTTTGATTGTTAACATTAATACAAAGACACGTATTGGACACACCAAATAATAAAGCTAATTAGCAAATAATAATTTAAAAAAAAAAACAGTAATCAAAAATTTTGCCAGGATTTCTTCTGCTGTTCAGAGGGCACAGAAAGTCTAAATCGTCTTGGAACTTCCTTGCTTCTTCATGTAACTTGTATCGACTGGTGGAAAATTAAGTAGTCTTTCTGTTGTATATAGGTAATGGTATAAGTTGTTATGAAGTTCACTGCTACTGGTTGTTAAATAATGCGACGTATTTGTTTTGATTGCGTCTGTTGTTGGTAATGTTAGTGGTCTTCCCCCTATCACGTTTTCTCTGACCCGGGCCGTGAACTTGACTCAGTCACGCGTGTGCTTATCAAGCTGTCGGCCGCACTAAAACGTGATCCGAGGTTACACATTACACAAGTCCATTGATGAGTTTTTCTTTCCATGCTGATGCTGTGCTAATGCGGGTTAAGCTAATAAACAGAGAAATGTTGTATTTACTATAATTTCAAGTCTTGTGCAGAGCAAGTACAAATAAGAACCTAACAAAATCCATAAATAATTTCAAGGTAAAACTGTCATGATGGGTGATTCACAACAATAAGAAAATGTCAAGAATATCAACAATTAATAATTTAAATAAAATATTTTGTAATGTTTTAAATGATATCACACACAATTCTGATGTTATGGGCTAGGCTCGTAATATTTCCTTGTGAGTTTTAGTGAGTATAGTTATTAAATATTATTAATAATTATTATTATCATCTGCTTTGAATGTAATGTCCCCAGCTGAAAATCAGTTATGTGTGAGTGGGTATAGACTCAAAATATGTACATTAATTTTATTAATTTTAAATATATATCAATTTTAAATTGAAATCATAAAAATTAAGAAACAATCTACGACGTCAATGGTATGGCACATATCCGGAACTGAAACTTACGTCACTAATAACTTTTCCCTTGTCAATATATTTAACGGAAAGAATCCTTGCTAATCTTATAGGAAAAATGTAATATTATTTATTTTCATCATAGTCTCTAAACCCATTTATTTGTCAGGTAAATACAGTGAATGCAATTAATCACTTATACACACTATTATATAAACCCATAAAATACATTAGAAAATACAAATAATTGGTCAACTGTTATATGTTGTATAACTTTCATTGTTTGATTAAGAGAAGTGAATAGTTCTGGAAATATTACGCTTCGTTTTACATTGATATTGGATAACACTGTTGTAAATGACAAATTACATGTATTTTATAATACATTTCCTGTTGTAGAGTACCAGTTTACTTAATGATTGCATACATTATAATTTAATACGTAGTGTAAATAAAATATTATGATTTGAATTGTTGTATTAAATATGTAAATTAAACTTTAATAAAAGCTGAAAAACAAGTTCAAACAACAAATGAGAAAGTACTGTCCTGATACGTTTTCGGCTTTTTTCTATGTTGATAAGTACCCATTGCAAACCTGCGGCGTCATGGCAATGTCTACCTATTTTATGACAAACATAATATTGAATATGATTCTATAAGCAAGAATACTCTTACACAACAGGGCAAAGCCCCAGAGAGGTTCTAAAAAGATGCATCTTCATCTAAGGAACAAAAACGAAGACAGAATATGAACACGTGACATAGACTGATGACAAACAAACAAAATAAACATTAGTAATGAAAATACCAAACACTTGCTCAGTCATTCATGGCCTTCACAAAATAAGGGTTAGGCCTACACAGTCGTTCTTAAGATGTGTGAATGCCTATATGTAATATTGATAAAAGTAGCATAATTATTGCTCTCAGCGTCTCCACTTGAATTGTTTTTCGCATTGCGTGAAACATTTCCCAAATTTTGTATTCCTTTTTAACCCTTCAGTAGATAAATAAATTAGTCTTCTCGTCCATAGCACTTTTAAAATTTTGATTTAAGTCACAGTTATTTTCCAGCTTACTAGTTATGAATTTAGAAAATAACAAAAAATATTATTGGGTCCACCATGACCAGAAAAAATGTCAAACTTGGTCATTTTCGAGCTAGGTCATATCGGCAAAAAATCTCATAGAAATAACATGGGACTATCCTTATGTGACATTGGAGGATTTGATCAAAAAAATATTGCCCATTATTGACGTATTTGACATTATTTTCTGTATAAATCCTCAATATTATATTTTATAATTTGGGCAAGTGGTTCGCTCAAAATATGTTAATTACCAAGACAGGGTGTGATTTTGGAAGGTATTTTTTGCGTGTTTGTGTATATTTGTGCACAGTTTCAGACACAATGTTATAAAGGACCAATTATGATTGGTACGATATGATATGTGGAATAAAAAATAAGCAGGTTAAAGCCGATTTAAGAAATGTACCAAAACGCCGATTTTTGCCAATTTCAGGATCAAAATACAAAAGAAATACGTGTACAATCACAGTTACAAGATATAATTTTTAAACGTTTGTATAAGTGGAGTGCTATAGATTATGTGGCAAAAACTTTTTTGGGGGTAATAGCCCCTTTAACTTTCAACCACAGTCATGGTGGCTGTTTCCCATTTGACATAAATACTCGCATTAACCTTTGTTCACGTGTCAATAATGATGTGCGCTGATGGTCTGGGTCCCCCACTGAAACGCAATTCTATGACTGAGTGGATTGACTTTAAATACCAATGTATTTAAGCGAGCGGAGCGAGCGTTCCATTTGACTCTGCCGGAAAAATTAGTCACTGGTTTTGTTTTTGTTTTGTTTTTGTTTTTTTTGTTTGATGTTTTTTTGTTTGTATGTCTCGCCATAACGTTCGAACGGAGGCTCGGATCGAGTTGAAATTTTGACCATCCACAAGCTTCGTTCTCGATTGAATGCCATTAGTTTTGTGGCAAAATCGTTCAAAAAGTTAAAAAGTTACATTAAAGTTAATCGAAAGTTTTTTTTTCAAACTAAACGGCGACAAAATCTGAGATAGCCAAATCATTTAGAATGTCCGTCCGGTCACGAATATGTTAATTTTATTTTGATCCGATAAGTAGTGTAGATGGAAATGACATAATAACAAAAGTAACGTTGCCATGGCAACGAAAAGACGCGCGAAGTTTCTAATGCACTGCCACCTAGAAGTAATCAAAATACTTTCGAGGAAGCAGTCTATTATTTGTCAACAAAGAGTTTAAAAAGTTTTCCCAAGGAGTCAAGGTCCTCTAGATGGCGGTGGATTTTATCCACAAAGTAAAGGTTTACACACGGGTTTACCCAAATACCTTGGCAATAATAAATAATATTGGAAACAAGGCCCTGTGGACAGCGAAACGTCGCAAATTTTAAAATTTAAAAACATGTGCAATGTGGGTCTAGCTATAGCACGTGCTCGCTTATCAACGCGTCCAACTGAGCGTTTCCTATGTTTTTGTATTTAAGAGGGGGCGCTGACCTTGGCCCAACTCAAATGCACTCGCTCAAGTTTTAAGATTGCAGCTAAACGGCTGAAAATATCATTACCAAATTTTGCATGAATGATAATACAGTATACCTTTAAATTGGTATACACATTTAGTAGCCAAGAATTAGCCTTAAAAATCATTGCGAAAGATAAGTCCAAAACGTGAAAAAATGGGAAATCAAAACATGGACTCCAATTTAGGAAATTTCCCATCAAACCGTTTATCTTACGTTATCGAAATTGACCAGCGTGCTCACCTTTAACCGGTAAAACAAAAGTTGAACTCTTAAACTCGTCTCCGTGCTATAGAAACAAAATACTTATAATGTTTTCTCTTAAACAAGACGGTTCTTACGTGTTGACGGGCTACGTGACAAACAACACGTATGGTGCATGTGAAGAAAAATATGAATACATAAGAATAATAATAATGGAATAATCTCGTTCGGAATGTCAACAGTGCATGGATGTAAACGATGCAATTGAGTCTAATTGCTTTTACTGAGTGATAATGTGATGACATAATTACTTACACGTGCATTGAAAAACATCCAAGGCACTAATGCACACTATTGTGTAGGAGGAGTTGGGCAAGTGCATTTGTTCAATAATAAATAATTAATAAATAAATAATTAAATAAACAAATAAATAAATTCGTATTTAGAGTCTATATACCCACTCAGTCATTTAATTGATTTTCGATGGGGGACAGTAAACTTAAGCGACCAAGCCAACCCTGTAGGCCCCGACGCAATCGACGAGTGAGCGATAACCAACCAAAGAACGATATTTTTAATAGGAAATACAGTAATCAGTGGTATGGACAGTGCGAACACCCGCGGATCAACGCCAGAATCAACAAGGCCGATTCAGAAACAACTTTAATTTATTATGTGCCTCGTTGCTAAGACAGTTCCAAAGTCACCGTTTACAATTCCTAAGACAAGAACTTTTTTAAAAACGCTCTGACTTCGGCGGGAATCGAACCCAGGACCTTCAGCAGTGGAAGCAGAGACGCTAACACAAGACCAACGAGCCAAATTTCCTTTCTTCTACCCATGCACAGTTTAAAATAACTAGGAAACGCTCAGTTGGACGCGTTGATAAGCGAGCACGTGCTATAGCTAGACCCACATTGCACATGTTTTTAAATTTAAAAAATTACGACGTTCGCGTTTCCAGTAGGCCTATTATTTATTATTGCCAAGGTATTTGGGTAAACCCGTGTTTAAATCTTTACTTTAAAATCCACCGCCATCTAGAGGACCTTGACTCCTTGGGAAAACTATTTAAACTCTTTGTTGACAAATAATAGACTACTTCCTCGAAAGTATTTTGATTACTTCTAGGTGGCAGTGCATTAGAAACTTCGCGCGTCTTTTCGTTGCCATGGCAACGTTACTTTTGTTATAATGTAATTTTAGTGCGGCGGTCGAAGGCTAAAAAGACGCATATTTCAGCTTTGACCCATACAGGCGGTACTATTTCGCGAAACCCAAATAAAATCGTCGGCTACTTCATCACCCACTAGAAAAATGACGTTGTGGTCTCGAAATGCGTGTACGTCATAGATTTACGACGCCATCTTGGATGCGCGGCGTCGATCGCACTTTGCGTTATAAATCATGTTGTAAATTCTGTAATTTTTGGATTAGAAAAATGAAATGTAGTGCGTTGTATTCACAAGACATGGGCGTACATCATGTTCTAATTTATGTTGGATGGCAACAATAAGTCAAGGTGAAAAATCAACAATTGCGGGGGAAAAGTAACATGTTCAGAATTACACTAAAATCGTTCTATATATTTTACAGTTAAACCATCAACATTTTCTAAGACACGGGGATAGATTTTAATTGCGGAATTTATTCGTGAACACGTCCGTATTTTTCATTTTGCTTAAATGCAAATACTTTGGTCGCTTTGGTGGTAAACGTGATGAAAAGCGTAGCGTGCGGCAAACTACAAAACTGGTCGAATCCTTATTGTTGGATGCATTTTTATACAGATCCTGGCGAATAGAGACGTGGAATCTTGACCTGGTCAAGTTTTCTCTTCCTATCCTGTTAGTGTTTACCTTAAGGATAAAAATAATCTTGGGTAGACATTTGTAATTTTGGGCAAAATATTTTTACGACGCCATCTTGTTTTAGGCATATGCATATATAGTACACGCTTTTGATTTTCATTTGTTTTCTATTATAATTATGACAGTTTTAACAAATCTGACGTGTTATTTGGATTTTTCATAAAATTTCCTATTTATTGAAACAAATTTTGTCAGCCTGTATTATGAGATTATTTGTAGGAAATTACATTTTATTAGTCCTTCAGCCAAGTACAATATTTAAGTGTGTTTGATGACGGACGAATAAATGTTCACATATTCATAAAATAATGTTATTGGGAAATTATTTGTTCATAGAGTTGTCTTAGGTTTGTCCCATGACACTAATGGTAGCCATTTTACAAGATGGCCACCAAATATATTGTATAGACATTTATGATAGAAAGTTAAATTTGGGTAAAACATATAATAGTTCTTATCGATCATTGGAAAACGAATTTCCATTGCGACCATTACAAATAAAACGCAAGTGACAGTAATGGCGACCATTTTAGAAGATGACCGCCAATATATTTTTCTTAACGTAGTCTTTTAACAGGATCTTGAATTTAATACACACATGGGGCATGATATTAGAATCAGGGTTTTTTTATGTAGCCATATGAAATTGGCGCTGTGGAAGCCATTTTGCGAATTAAATGTTCGGTCTAGATTTTGTAATGTACAATGCTTCTTGTTTTATGTGCATGATAGGACAAACGCTTTGAATAGCTTTCAAATAAAACCAACTAATTTGTAAATATTTTACTTGCATTGAGATGTAATGTATACTTTGCACGAATGAATATTCACGAAATTACTAAATTGGTTATGCCAACTGGTACCTTATGAGCAGAGGTAAGGTATTTGTGGTAAGAACGTAATTTTACCTTTATATCCTGCATTGGTCCCACTGTGTAAATTTGAGATTGCCTTATTTTTAAAACATCCAACTGCATTGGCCCCATGTGTATTCGTATTCATGCATTCTGCTCGATCGTAATTACTCACATTAATTTTACAACGCTCCGGAGAAATTAAAAATGAAATATGCGAATTCTAAAATACACAAAATACTGACATTTTTGGATGAGCGAAACGAAGACTTCAATTTCACTGACCCCTCAAAATATTTAGCTCCAATGTTTTTATTGTTTGTTTGTTTTTTTGTTTTTTTTCTACCGGGCAAACGGCATATACGATCTTGATGAAAATTGGAGGGGACCATCGAAATCTCGAACTGAGACCTGCCAAGTTTTTGGGTACAATCGAAGAAATATTTCTCATGAATATCGTACTTTTACGATTTTTTTCCGTTTTTAAGTGCGATATTTTCGTAACATTTGAGCCGATTCCTACCAAACGGGTAGAGCTACAACGTTCATATTTTGTATGGACATTAAGGTTATGGTGATGTATTGCTTTTTGAAAGAAAATAGATAAAAAGTTTACCAGAATCTATAGCATAAAGGTTTTAATATTAATGTGAGTTTTTAAAGGTTTATAATAACAATTAACAAGAAACAATAGAAACTTGACAACAATCACCTACAATGCATTCAAAAAGAACTTGCAAAGGGAAAAGTGATCCCACGCAAATTAAAAACTTATTAAAAAAGCTCCTCCATCAACGCGACTAAAAAAAAGCGTTTGCGAAGCTTCCTTATCCATTAAAATGTGAAAGTAATTGGGAAAATGGCTTAAATTGCCTAAGAATAGGCTTGTTCAATAGACCATTTTAACTTTTTATAGAGGTAAATAATATGTTAAAGTTAAATATACCATCTTATCATTCTAATCAATGTTTGTTTGTTTAATATCCTGCATAGTTTCATGCAAAGAAGAGACATCGAACAAACAAACACTGACAGGAAAGGCTGGTCTATTGAACCAACCTGTCTCTCGTTTACTGTAGCAATGGATGGTAACTAGGCCGCTTCGCGAACGCTTTTTTTTAGTCGCGTTGATGGATGAGCTTTTTAATAAGGTTTTAGTTTGCGTTGGATTACTTTACCTTTGCAAGTTCTTTTTGAATGCATTGTAGGTGATTGTTGTCAAGTTTCTATTGTTTCTTGTTAGTTGTTATTATAAACCTTTAAAAACTCATATTAAAACCTTTATTCTATGAATTCTGGCTAACTTTTTCAACTTTTTCTTTCAAAAAGCAATACATCACCATTACCTTAATGTCCATGTGAAATATGAACGTTGTAGCCCCACCCGTTTGGTAGCTAGGAATCGGCCAAAATGTCACGAAAATATCGCACTAAAAATCAGAAAAAAATCGTAAAAGTACAATAATCATGAAAAATATTTTTTTCGATTGTACCCAAAAACGTGGCAGGTCTAAGTTTAGAGATTTCGAAGGTCCCCTTTAATTTTCATCAAAATCGTATATGCCGTTTGCCCGGTAGAGAGCGAACAAACAGACAAAAATACAACAACAAAAAAACACCCAAGCTAATTTTTTGGGGGTCAGTGAAATTGAAGTCTTCGCTTCGCTCATTATGGACCAGTAGTATTAAGTAGTTTTAGGGCACTTCACGGCAAAGATTGACCAATTAATGCAGTGGATATAGAACAAAAAAGCACCAATAAGTAAATTTAAACATCTAACTAAAAAAGTGAAAAAGTCTACAGAAAAAATAAATTCTGATGCGATGAAATGTGAGTGTTTTGTGATTTTAGAATTCGCATAACATGTAATTTCAAATTTTCTCTAAAGCGTTGTACAAATAATGTGAGTTCTTACAATCGTGAGAATACATGCATGTCTCGTGAAGACTCTTCCTAGTTGCAAATTAATTTTGCCAAGTTTTTTAAGGGTGTGTTTCGGGGCAGTGTACGTTTATGAATTGAGAATACTCAAATGTAGAAAGATACACGAGCTTGGCCCTTCTTTTAGATCTCATTTATTTTGAGTGTGTAAGGTTTGGCTTTCTATTTACAAGGTTTTTGTATGCGATGGGATCTTATTACTTTTTCAAATTCCATTGCAAATTATTTTTGTTAAAATAGAATAATTATTATTTTAATAAAGTAGTATTAATTGCTAAAGTAATACCAATAAGCAATGGAATGTAAAATATCTCGTCAACCATAACACTTGCTTTTTGTTTGCATTGTAGGTGATTATTATCAAGTTTCTATAGTTACTTGTTTATTATATGGTACATGAAAAAAGCTTATATTATTAAAACCTTTATTTCAATGCTTTTCAGCTATTTTTAAAAACAATTTCTTTCAAGTGCACTACACAGCCATAATCGCTCACTCGTTTGGTCAGAATTGCTGGCCAATTGACGAATAAGACAATAAGACGAATAAGTAGTAACCAGCGTGTTCACTACATATAAAAAAGAAGGATTAATCATCGTACCCCAATCAAATTTGGCATTGTGTTATCAGGTACCTACATTTCCTCGAATATGTGTTTTAGGGTTCATAACACTAATCATGATGACTGAGTGACACCTCCAAAACACACCAACTCGGATTGCTGCATAATGTGCATGAGTGTGTAAGCACACCGTTGCTCGGATGCGGCGCACTAACGGGCACTTAGATAGTACATATATTTGGCAGCCATCTTGTAAAATGGCTACCATTAGTGTCATGGGACAAACCTAAGACAACTCTATGTAAAAATAATTTTCAATAACATTATTTATGAATATGTGAACATTTATTCGTCCGTCATCAAACACACTTAAATATTGTACTTGGCTGAAGGACTAATAAAATGTAATTTCCTACAAATAATCTCATAATAGTCCCAGGCTGACAAAATTTGTTTCAATAAATAGGAAATTTTATGAAAAATCCAAATAACACGTCAGATTTGTTAAAACTGTCATAATTATAATAGAAAACAAATGAAAATCAAAAGCGTGTACTATATGCATATGCCTAAAAAAGATGGCGTCGTAAAAATATTTTGCCCAAAATTACAAATGTCTACCCAAGATTATTTTTATCCTCAAGGTATACACTAACAGGATAGGAAGAGAAAACTCAACCAGGTCAAGATTCCACGTCTCTATTGGCCAGGATCTGTATAAAAATACATCCAACAATAAGGATTCGACCAGTTTTGTAGTTTGCCGCACGCTACGCTTTTCATCACGTTTACCACCAAGCGACCAAAGTATTTGCATTTAAGCAAAATGAAAATACGGACGTGTTCACGAATAAATTCCGCAATTAAAATCTATCCCCGTGTCTTAAGAAAATGTTGATGGTTTAACTGTAAAAAAATATAGAACATTTTAGTGTAATTCTGAAAATGTTAATTTTCCCCGCAATTGTTGATTTTCACCTTGACTTATTGTTGCCATCCAAAATAAATTTTAACATGATGTACGCCCATGTCTTGTGAATACAACGCACTACATTTCATTTTTCTAATCCAAAAATTACAGAATTTACAACATGAGTTCATAAACGCAAAGTGCGATCGACGCCGCGCATCCAAGATGGCGTCGTAAATCTATGACGTACACGCATTTCGAGACCACAACGTCATTTTTCTAGTGGGTAATGAAGTAGCCGACGATTTTATTTTGGTTTCGCGAAATAGTACCGCCTGTATGGGTCAAAGCTGAAATTTCGGATTCGACCGCCGCACTATTTCCATCTACACTACTTAT
This sequence comes from Sweltsa coloradensis, assembly GCA_024449915.1. Taxonomy (NCBI): domain Eukaryota; kingdom Metazoa; phylum Arthropoda; class Insecta; order Plecoptera; family Chloroperlidae; genus Sweltsa; species Sweltsa coloradensis. The sequence goes on from JAMZAV010010524.1 coordinate 22,669, forward strand.
CGGATCAAACTAAAATTAACATATTCGTGACCGGACGGACATTCTAAATGATTTGGCTATCTCAGATTTTGTCGCCGGTTAGTTTGAAAAAAAAACTTTCGATTAACTTTAATGTAACTTTTTAACTTTTTGAACGATTTTGCCACAAAACTAATGGCATTCAATCGAGAACAAGCTTGCGGATGGTCAAAATTTCAACTCGATCCGAGCCTCCGTTCGAACGTTATCGCGAGACATACAAACAAAAAAAAAAAAAACAAAAAACAAACAAAAAAAAAAAAAAAAAAAAAAAACAAAACCAGTGACTAATTTTTCCGGCAGAGTCAAATGGAAACGCTCGCTTCGCTCGCTTAATAATAGTATATCGTATTTCTACGTGACATGACAGGAGTGGGTAACGTCACTTTATCTTCACGTAGCGCGAAAATAAATTTATATGGGCTCACCGCCCAAAA
>JAMZAV010010525.1:0-21989 GCA_024449915.1 Sweltsa coloradensis
GGGATGGGATATTTCATAAGGTGAGTTTGGATTTCAATCATTAAATGCGACTGTTGTTAATATTGCGCGAACCGGTATTACTGTGAAGATTGGATTTAAACTATAAGCCGAGAATACTTGAACATTGGTGGAAATAAACCCGACACGTCATTTCGTTGGCGACGCGACCTTGAACTGACCGTCTGAACTTAGTTTGATACGACCGCGGATCGAGAGCTCCCGTGTTACGTACGCGCAACGCGAGGAAGACAAACATCGGAAACTACTGCGCATGGTAATCGCTACGTTTCCAGTAACTACACGTGAAGACTGGAGAACAACTACTCAAACGTCGAACCAAGGACCTTGTAACCATACAGCGAGGGGTTCTGATCCCTAGTCGAACTTAAACATCTAAACGATGAGTATCTAATCACATGTTATTTGATAGAGTATTTTCATAATTTGTTCAGGCATTTGTAATGAGCCTAAAAATATATATATATTTTTTTTAATCATTAGAAATCACTGATCAGTGCTAGGAGAACAGGGCATACCATCATTTGTGTGCTATTTGTGTTTTTAACCTTAATATACTTTCTTTCGAAGGTTTATTAATCTGTTATTTCTATCCAATATAAATCCAATATGTTCCCTAATTGACAACCATCCCATAGTAATTTAATTGTGTCTGGATAAGGCCTACTCTTCAAGTACGTAACTTGATTCTGTTCAACTTACCATTTATCAACCTTTTTGTTTTAACAGTATTTAATAAAATACTGTAACTTCTAACTTTTTTTTGTTGTATTAGTTTATCTTTTGTTGAAATTTTAATATTTATTATTTTCCTTCTCTCTGTGTTTCTCCGACTGGAGCTGAGTCCTGGCAAAGTTAGGTCTGTTTCTAGATAAAATAGAACCCCGAGATAATAAATCAATTTGTTGTTGCTTTTCATAATCAAATCCAATCTAGTAACCCTCTGTACTTAGATAATTGTTACCCTAACAGTAGGGGCTTTAGAAGACACAGTACTCTGTTTCTTGATATGTTCTTTGCTTAGCTAATAATCCCATAGTAAAGTAGTCAGTTTCTCTACAACACATAAAAGCAAAACATATAGCTGCTTAGGTATATTAATTTAAGATAAGTCGAATGGATGGATGCTTGGTTTAAAACTCAGGAACTTCATATTAATTTTAGTAAAACAAATTTTATGATTTTTCATAAGGCTAATGATAGAAGCATGAATGATATTCAATTGACGTTGAATTGTAATGGTAAGTTAATTTCTAGGGTATATGAATTTAAATATCTTGGAGCTTTTTTAGATTGTAATTTAAATTTTAAGAAACATTATGAATATGTATGTAGTAAAGTATAACAAAAACTTGTAGAAATACAGCCAAACCTTACACACTCAAAAGAAATGAGATCTAAAAAAAGGGCCAAGCTCATCTACCCTTCCACATTTGCGCATTCTTAATTCATAAACGTACAGTGTCCCATAACAGCATCCTCGAAAAGCTTGGCAAAATAGAATTTGCGATTATTAATTTTAACGTAATAGTTCATCCAAGTTCATTTTTCTAATTAATTTAAACGTAATAACATGCAAATTTTATTTTGCCAAGCTTTTCGAGGATGCTGTTATGGGACACTGTACGTTTATGAATTAAGATTTAAGAATGCGCAAATGTGGAAGGGTAGATGAGCTTGGCCCTTTTTAGATCTCATTTCTTTTGAGTGTGTAAGGTTTGGCTGTATTTCTACAAGTTTTTGTTATGTGTGTGATCTCATTACTTTTTCAAGTTCCATTGCAAAATTATTAATTGTTAAAATATAATATTTTATCAAAGTTGATTTAATTTTTATGGTATTAGCAATAACAATAGGATGTAAAATATCTAGGCCCGGATTCATGTACATCCTGGGTATAGGTGGTATAACCATGGTATAACGACGGCATAAGGACTGGTTAAGTCTAGGCAACTCACATCCAATTAAAACTTTCCCATGTAACAACAAACGTGAAACTAATGTTATTTTACACCTATTTCACTGCATCCACAGCCATGTAAATCATCAGATAATCAAAAGAATATTGAAAATTTTCACCATCTTTTGTTTTACATTTTCATTAAAAGTGACAGGAGATTGCGTGAGTTTATTGAAAGAAAAGAAAAGGCTTATTATTGCCGTAAATTTTGGAATAGCCTAGGACTATCATACCATTGTTTATCTGCATTAGGCTTTTAGTAATCAAAACTAGTTATTTTTACGGGATGTGTGTCAGAACAAGGTTGTGCTGGCCTAGGGTTGGCTAAGATAAGCTTGTCAAACATGTAATGTAAGTACTTATTTTATCTAGTCCTATAGCCTAATGGAACTTTAGATGTACACTGTTGTATTATAAATAATTTTCTACATCTGGGCCTAGGCCAGGTACGGTTTCTGATTTGTTTTATGAGAGTTTAATGACACCTTTTCTTGTTCCACACAAAGAAGAAAAATTTAAAATGTCCGCTATTTGTCTACGTATCGCACTTTCCAGCCTAACTCTGCTTGTACCGTCAACAAGTGTCAAGTAACTATAGTTACTTGTTGATTGTATGCCTAGTGTATAAGGCTTATTTTAAAACCTTTATTTGGAAGCCTTCCAGCAAACTTTTTCAACTTTTTTTTTCAAAAGAGACTATATTACTATTCCCTTAATGTCCATGTAAAATATGAACATTGTAGCCCACCCGTCTGGTCAGAATCGCGGGCCGATTGAAACTGACGAATTAGATGTAGTAGTAGTAGTAGTAGCAGTAGCAGTAGTAGCAGTAGCTAACATCCTTAAAGGTGGGCTGTACTCAGGGGTCTGAGTATTTTCTTAAGAATGACAATGTAAAAACTATAATGCCGAAAACCCCATCCAAAATGGATAAGAACTCGCGAAACGACAGCGTGTTGAAGTTCTGGGGTGGCCGTCCGTGACGTCACCGCTCCCACTCACCCAGCGGTCGCAGCCCGCGCGGACCTCATGCTGTCTGACCTGACTGTGCTAGCAGGGAACTACAACAGCTTCCCTTTATATATGTGTGGTCGTTATAGGGGTAGCAGTGCGAAGTGACCAATCCTTCTAATTCAATGTAAAACGTGGGTAGTTATTGAAGCGTTTCATTTTATTATTCTAATTGACTAAATGCCAGGCGGCAGTGTTGTGATTTTGTGCTAAAACGTATTTTATTGTGTATTGTATTGCTAGATGACCCCATGATTATGAACATGAACACACGTCAATATGACTATATGTTGCGTATTCGGGTGCAGTAATCAGCCAGGAAAATCAGTGGTCGTCTATGGAAAGAAAGTTAGTTTTCAGTTTCCAAATCGTGATAGATCGCCGACTCGTCATAAATCTTGCTTGAAGAAAATTAATTGCGTGAGGTTTACACCTAGTAAAAATTCTGTTGTATGTGCAACCCACTTTAATGACAAAGACTTTGAAATATCATCTAATTTTAAAAATCAGTTTAGCATGCCGTCCGCACATGAGGCTCAATTTCAAATCCCGCGTTAAAAAAGGATTCAATGCTGTCAATAAAATTAAAAGGGGGAGATTCATCGTTTCAACCTGTCACAAAAAAGCGCCGAGTGGGACTTAGTGTTTGTACCTAAGAAGAAAGATAGTGAGCGATGCTGTCAAAGAAAAGCGAGAGTTTTGAATTTGATACAGAGTTACAATGTATTTTTTATTATTACAATTATTGTATTGTATAGCCGGAGATAGAAATTCATGTCGGAACAACTGTGTTGTTGAACGAGAATTCCACCCAGGAAATAGGAATTCAATGTGAATGAATCGGTTATGACTGTCGTTAGCAGACTATCGAAGATGACGCCCCTGTGGATAACGATAAAGATGTGTATGTATCTTCAGTGTTCTTCCTCAGAGTACATTACTGACGACGACGTACCATCTAATGATGACGACTTATTATCTAGTGATGACAACGTTCCTAGTTTCATTGTATCACTCATGTATTTCAAAGCGTAACGCAATGTGAATAATCGAATAATCCAATTCGCGTCTTCTTCCCCATCTCCGTTTCCCCACCCACGCAGAAAGAGTTTCAACAACTTTCATACACTGTATAGCATGACGTGTATTAGTATAATGGCGCAATATATCTTTCAAGTGTCAAAAATGATTGGTCACAGTGAATGGGGGTTAAAAGGGGTTAAGGGCTCTTCTGTGAACAATGACCATTTTACACAATAAGACACCCAAAGTTATTTTCTGGAGTCTTCTGTACTGCGTCATAAACTTTCACGACGCAGTCAGTACGATAGTATCTTGAGGTGTGCTAGAAGGGGGGGGGGGGGGGAATAAACCAAAAAATCACTTACAGGCAGATCAGGGAATATTGATTGGTGTGATTGTGGGTAGTGCGTAATAACGTTGATAGACGAAACTAGTGTGTGTTGCAGTGACAGTAAAGTAATAAGGGAACATCGGGGCAGTGCTGACTGTATCACAGAAAATATTATTTTTGTAAAGTACACTGAACACAGCAAATCACTTATTAGGAATGCATGCGCCTGATAGCCAATTAGTAATTCTAAACGAAGCATTTAATAATACATATCGCTACGTTGCTTACAAACAATTTGTTTACTGGATGAATTCATGGTCAACATTTAGCAAAAAGTGAAGTAGGTTATTGGGATACCCATCGTGTGTTGTGAACTGTATTCGCGAAAGGTACCCTGAATCAACAGGATTTTACGTTGGTTTTAAAGCAGCTAACGGTTACGAGCCAGAGTATTTTGAATAACTTTCTTCATTGGTGAGTTAATTGAGTTAATTGAGTTAATTATTTTGTCATTAAGCAATACTATTATTGGGGTAGTGACTAGTGAGTCCGGCGAAAGCACGGGCTTGAGCCATGCACGCAGTGTGTAGTTGGCTGCAGACAGCGACCCGCGGCTAGACTACGGAGCGGTGACGTAGGCACCCCCACCCCTCCAACTTTGAGGCGGGCTAGCTCTTGAACGGCTCGTACGTTTGAGCTCGTGTTTTTACTGGGGTTATCGAAATCGTGTCAAAAGTAGGGCTCCCATAATACAAAAACCCAAAAACGGGACAACTATTTTAGGGGACCAGGACGGGGGGTTTGGGGGGCTTCGCTTACCAACTACAGCGCCGCAGGCGAAAATTTTGAAAATAAGGTTTTTAGAGTGTGTTTGGTGCGTTCTAGAAAAAATAAGTGGTCTGAATGCGATACCAAATTAATGCATTTTTTTAGGAGTAAAAACTTTAATAAAAAAAAAAATGGGGTAGTGACGATATAGATCATGTTACAACCATTGAAATGCATCAATACGTTCGCGATCACGTCCAACAATGGGAAATTGTCGAAATTGTTGGTCATTGCTCTTCTGAAGTGTGGGGGGGGGGGTCACGGCAAAAAGTGGGGATAATTTTCCCCATCCTCCCCCCCCCCTTCCTACGCGCCTATTCCCGAAAATGTTAACGTTGAAACAAAAATTAGGAGATATATTAAAGTCACAACACATTGTACACTCAACAATCCCTTCAATATTCTTGTTACTTTTTCGAAAAAAAAAAGGAAAATCTGTCTATAGTTATCGGTAAAATGACACTTTCTTCTGACTGTGGGCAGCCTGGATCTTGACCTTGACTTCTTGAATCTTTATAGTTCGTTTTTGGTGAGTGGTTGGTAACTGGCCATGGTCGGGGTGAAGAGTTGCATTGCAGGCGCGGCGATTCAAATGCTAGACCGTAAAAATAGCGCGGTCGTTTGCCATTCTAAAAAAACGGGACAATTAGGCGTCCCGGCTACAAGTAGCCGGGACACCGGGACACCACCTCAAAAAAAGGGACTGTCCCGGCTAAAACGGTACGAATGGGAGCCCCCCCTGACTCAAAAGTGGATTTAATACATAAAAACGCGTTTTTGAAATTTACCCCACTTTAACTACAGCCCACCTTTAAAGTGATTTTGAGCATGTTTCAAGCCATTTTTTCACCAAGAAGGAATGGTCGTACCCTAATAAAATTTGGCATGTGTTGTCAGGTACCTAAATCCCCTCGATTGTGATAGTTTTCAAGTTCACATCACGTTACATGACGGCTAGGTAACACCTCGAAATCACCCCAACTCTGCTTGCTGTATAAGGTGCTTGAGTGTGTAGCGCGCCACGGCTTGGCTGCGGCGCCCTAACGGGCACCTAGATCATGAGCAATTGGAATTATAAGTAGAATGAAGAGGTTTGTAACAGAGAGAATGTTGAGGTTACTTGTAGATTCTTTTATTCACTCCGTTATTGATTATTGCTTAGTGGTTTGGGCAGTAAGACCTTCTACTGAGTATGTTGTACTCCAGAAGAGAATTGACCATCTGTTTGATTCATTTCCCTTGAGCCAAGATTTGCAGTCTGATTGTTTCACGATGAGGAAAGGATGAAGTATAGGTGTGGTAAATACATAAAAAGTATAAAAGAATTTTTTTAGGTTTTCTCCCCAATTTTTAAAATTTTTGATCGTGAAAAAATTCACTTTAAAAAACTCATTGGAATTTTCCTAGTTTAAAATTCTGAACATTCAGAAAGTCATTATGTACAGAGGGTATCCATTGGAATTCAATTTCTTTGATTTTAGAAGCCAGTTACTATCAGGAATTGCCAATTTAAAGTAAAATTGAAGCAATGATAAAGAATCAAAAGAGCAAAGAATGTTTTTTATATTTATATGTAGGTATTGTATGGTACAAGGGGAATTCTTGGGCTAGGTAGACACTGGCATCTCCGCCGCGAGTGTGACGCAGCCGATTCTTTCATGGAACAGATAGCGCCCGGCCCGTATAACCCCACAGGTTTTCTTTGCTCCCTGTATTTCTAAATTTATTTGATGGATCGCGACGGGTTTTTTTAATTTAAAGGGAGTGATCCACAAGAAGTGAACATTGCAAACGTTGGGACCATGAAAATTAGAAACAGTTCAGAACATCCCAAAGCAGTAATCCGATCCCCATGGTCTTTTATAATTTAAATGAGAACTATAACACCTCTCCCCCGATTCGGGCTGCCCTCTAATCGCTGCACCAGCACACGAGTGGTCATCCTCCTAACAACGTGAAACAAGCTAAAGGGGAATTAAAAAACCCAATTGTTGTCCGGTTAAAGGGGTTTTTTTCCATGATATTGTTTGCGTACGTTCCCTGAAAAAACAACTTCAAATGAAAGGGAAGGATCTAAATAACTTTATTTTTCGTCCAGGAAAAACGATACGTGATGGTATGCTGAGGTAAATTGGACCGATGTGAAAAATAGTGGTACTAATGTAACTCGTGGTTTTGAAGGGGGTTTTTATATGGAATGCAATGTTGCAAAAGGTCGTAAACATGTCAATGGTTTTGAAGCTCATTTGAACACCATTTACCTCAACATTGTTATTGATTTTTTCTAGAATAAAACCGAAGTGCAGGAAAGTTCTTTGTATGGCCGGGTTTTTAGAAGGCAGCAAAGAAGGGGATTTTGCCAATAAAAAGAAAAAAACAGGATTTTTTGTGAGCTCGATTCAATAAAGTTCAGGGGTTTGTTGTCGACCTTTTTTTTAAAGCGTTTTTAAAATAGGAAAAGGAATTTGAGCTATTTTGTTTAGACGAGCGTTCGTACATTGTTTGGCTTTACATTTGTTTTCATTAGAAATGCTAGCAAGTATTTTTTTTCCACGTAAAAGGAATTATGTGTGTGACCCAGGGGTCCCCAAATGTATGATTTGGGGTTTCCCGCTCGTTTTTTCGTGATGGAGAAAAGGATTTTCCAAAATAGTAAAAAACAATTTTAGTGAAAATTTTTTTTAGGGTCATTTTTTCCCCCCTTGCAGAGGGGAGGGTGGGGGGGGTTGTGCTACTTTAATTAAAATTTGATTTTTTTCTTGGAAAGTTTAAAAATTTTATTATTTTACTAAAAACACTTTGCGAGTTTGAAAAAAAAAAAAAAAGTAAAATTTTGTGCCGCCATTTTGGAAAAATAATCACTTTTTGACATGTTAAAATAGTGAAAAATTTTCATAATGGATAAAAATTTAATCAAATAACATGAAATGGTAATTTTCCTTAAGTAAAACATTAAAAAATTTTACAAACGGTTGATAAATGCCGTTCCACAGAATTTATTGAAGGCACCTTTTGCTTACCCAATTAGGTTATTTTTTAAAAAAGTCACCTGCCACATCCCGTTTTCGGATGGAGTTTTTGCAAATTAAATTCCTATAGACCAAAATTTTTTTTATATACTAAAATAAGCCTGCAGTTTTATCCAAACTGTTTTTTTTACAAGTAAAACAAGTTTCTAGTTTACCGGAATTTCTTTTTTTTTTTTTAAATTTGGTTTTTTCTAAAAAAAAAAATCGAAACTATGTAGGTAGATTTTTTAAAAAAAATTTTAAACGCATTTTTTAATGTAGGTTTTTTCTACCACTTTTTTAGTTGGGACGGATGAGCCAAATTTTCGTTTATAATTTGATCCATATTAAGACTGTTGGATACACTCGAGCAACGGGGATTTTGCGCAGAAGCAGGGGTTTTTAGACAGGATCACTTGCATTGAAGCCATTCTTTTTCCCTATCGGGTTGGGGTTTGCATTTAAATAAAAAAAGTAAGAAGGTGTAGGGCGCGATCGGAGCACATTGTTTATTTTTTTTAGAAACTAACCGAAATTTATTCACTAAATAGGTAATGTAGTTATGCCCCAAGTTTGAAAAGGTTTTTTTTTAATTTTGAAATGTGCTCTGACGCGCCAGCGATACCCTTTAAAAACAAAACCCCAAAAATTAAAATTGATTGCGTAAAAATTTGGAGGTCGAAAAGGGTGATCCAGATGTATGTAAAATTAGCAAAATTGCCGATCAAGCAAATTTCAAAAATTATACATTTAAATGTAGAATTTAAAAATTGTATAATACTATTTAATTTTTCAAGATGGCCCTTTTTTCATATTTATAAGTAATCGGGGGCCCGGGGGTAGAATTGGCCTAGAGAAAAAAAATAGTAGCTGTAAGAGCGGGTTTTTACTCTCCAAAAAATAGGGGCGAGCTCGGAAATCGTCGTCGGGGACACCTCCCTTTCCCCTTGACGACCTCCCCGACGACGATGACAATATACAACGAACGATGACGATGACAAAGACGACGCCCGGGGACGTGAGAACCCCCCTTTTCCCCACCAGTACCGTGGCGGTTCGCCAGCAGGCCCTCTCCCCCCCATATCCCCTAGCTAGAGTGGGCTTTATGATCTACGGTTGGCGCCCTTGACCCAAATAATCCAAATATCTTAAATCTTATTAGATAATATATAAAAAACGGTTCAAGCAATTGACACGCACATTCACTAGTTCCATCCCCCTTCAAGTGCCCAGAAGATTTGTAGGGGCCCCAGTAATTCTTTTAATTCCAACGAAAATATTCATGGCGAGGGGGGGGGGAATTTCCCTGGTTGTTTTTGTGCTATCGCTACCCCATACCTGCACGAATTTGTAAAAAAAAAAAAGGGTAAAGAGCTCTTGTTGGTGAAAATTTTTTCTGGTGACACCCTTGCCATTAAAAACACCATCGAAGACATTACGTTGCACTTTGAGGACTGGAAAAAAGCTCGACAAACAAAGTTTTATAATTCTTACAGCCCCAGATGTGTTTATTAATTATTGCAGAAATGAAATTTAGTGGGAGGAGTAAGAGGGGAGTTAGGCTTGACAAAATCAGGAGCAAGAATTGGGAAGAGAGTTGGAGTGACAAGTTTTGTTAAAAATAGGAAAGAAAAATTGAGATGGTATGGAGTATGAGAAATTTGGACAAAAAGAGAATACTGAGCAAATTTTAAAAGTGGATATAGAAATAAGAAGCCCGGGTTTACACCAAAAAAGAAGGGAAAGGGCCCAAAATAATAAAAATGTTAAAGAAAAGGTGGGTTTGGGGAAGAAAAGCAGCGAAAACGCCTGTTGAAGGACAGAAGGGAAAAAGGCGTGAGATGGTGGTAAGAAGCAAGAAAGAAGGGACGATTTTGAAGGAAAAGATGAAATGAAGAGAAAAAAATTGAAGGAGAAGAGAAAATGACAGTCCTGGCAAGCCGGTGAAATAAACCCTTTGTGCCCTGGAAAATTGGGGGTTTTACCCATCCCCGCCCCGGGTTATGTTGGAAGCGGTGTAAGAAATATATATATATATATTTACTATTGAAATATTATATTCGAGACGATGGTGGTGATAATGGGGGTGAAAAATTTTTAAAAAATTTAAAAACCCCAATGTTCTGCGGGATCAAACCCCACTTCTTCAAGGAAAACCCCCCCCCCGTGGGACAGCGCCCCAATCGTTTTTATATTTACCGCGCGGCTCAAGCCTTTGATCATTTTGTATTACATACATTTATTTTTTAAATTTTTTTCCCCGCGTATTTAATAAAAAGCGCGTAAAGGTAGCCTTTTGTTTTTTATTCCAATTGGAAGCAATAACTTAACTGGGAAAACGTTTAAAGTCCCGCCGCTTTGAGGATGAGTTTTTGAAGTTTTTAGTTTGCGAGGCCCATTTTTCCTTTTGCAAGTGTTTTTGGAAAGCATTATGGGGAAATTTTGTCAAGTTTCTATTGTTACTGTTAAATTTGTTATAATAAAAAAAAAAAAAAAAACTCTATTAAAACCTTTATTCTAGGATTTGGCTAATTTTTTTTTCAAAAGGTACACATCATCATAACTTAATGTTCATGTATAATATGAACTTTGTAGTCCCACCCGTTTGGTCAGAATGGGCCCAAACGGCAAGAAAAATCGCACAAAAAATCGAAAAAAATCTTTAAAAGACGATTTCATGAGAAATTTTTTTCTATTGTCCCCCAAAAAAAAAAAGTTTAAGTTCAGAGATTTCGAAGGTCCCCTTTAAAATTTTCACAAGATCGGATATGCCGTTTGTACGGTAGAGAGCGAAAAAAACAAAAAAAAAAAACACCCGACCCAAATATTTAGGGGTCAGTAAAATTAAACTTTCGCTTCGTCACCCAAATTTAATATGGATAGGGATTTTTATATAAAAACGCTATCCTTTTAATAACTAATTTACAATGTAGGACAAAAACGGCGCTCGTGTTTTTTCAGCATGGAAACTATTAAAAATCCATGTTCACTTGGTTAACCATGATTTTTTAAAAGGGTTTTGATCCCAAGAAAACCACTCCCTTTTTACACATGAATGTTCAGTTTTTTCCAGTGAATATTTGGAAATTATGCCATACCATTGAAAATATTCGTTCGTGATTTTAAAAGGGAAAAATACTAAAAAAAAGGGATGTCATAATAAAATGTAAATATAAACATAAAAAGTGTAAATATAAAACGGTTTTTTTAAAATTAAATTTTTTTTTATTTAAACAAACATTAAAAAAACGTAATTAAATTTTTTTTAAAATTTTAAAAATTTTACGGGGTTTACATGGTAAAAATGTCGAAAATGGAGTTTTTTTCCAAGATGGGTCTTTTTTCGAACTTTAGTATTTTTTTTTAAACTCAGCATTGGGTTAGTAAATCTACAAATTTTTTAAAGAAATTCGGGGTTTATTTGTGTCTATGGTAAAAATCAAAAAAACCCCCACCCCCCCCCTGCAGGGGGTGGGGGGGGGGTGACCCCAAAAATTTTTACAATCTAAATGTATAATTACAATTTGGTAAATGTTTTTGCTCCATCACAAAAATCGAGCGGGAAACTTTTGGGGGTTCCCTACATCCCACTTTTTTCCGCGAGATGGGGGTTTTTTAAATTTTAAGCGCCAGATATTGGAAAGGTTATCAAGGAAAAGGGTTGTAAAAAAAAAAATTTAAAAATCGTAGGCTCCCATTTAGTAACTTGGGGATCATTGGTGTCAAAAGACATCAAAGGCCACTCGGCATCAATAGATAGACAAACTCAACACAGAGAAAAATTGCTAGCATTTCAGAAAGGTTATCATACCCTTTTACGACATTTCAAAGAGTAAGTTAATTTGGTAACTTTTGGTAAGCCTGAAGTTGTTGCAAATGTGTTGCGACGAAAGAAGGGGGAATAGAAAAAAAAACGAATTTGTAACAGAGGCATTAAAAGCAACACAGGTAATTTTCGGTCTCCGATAAAAACATTAATCGAAAATGGGAAAACGACAAAAAAAAAGATTCAAATAAAGGGCAAAAAACCGAGAAAGCTTGTAGTACCCCAGGTCAAGCCTTTTTTGATTTGAAAGAATTCCCATTGGGTGTACGAATTTCTCGTTGTTCCCCGAAACTTTTTTTCTAGTGGGGGTCCCTACCCCAAAAGCTCTATGAAAAGCCCTTGAGGGCTATTTTGGAGGAATTAACAGAAAAAAAAAAGTGGGCAAACCGAAAATTTACAAAAAAACGAAACGCGACTGCTGTGTGAAGCAATTTTGACAGTCGCGATAATAGAGCAATGCAGAAGTTCAATCTCAAATTTAAACATCCAACACAACCACTTGCTTTCAAGTTGCGATCTTTTATAAGTAGGGCAAAGTAAACACAAAAAATTTCGAAGAGTTTCACATAGGTTTTGAAGGTATGAGTAACATTTTTTCTTTAAAATAAGCGACAAAAAGAAAATCCCCAGGGGGAAAATTTTGAAAAGGTTTAAAGAATAACGAAATACCCCCAATTGGAGTATTAAGTTTAAAACAACTTTTTTTAAACCCCAAAACGAAACAAAAAATGACTTTATACTGTCAGTAATATAAAAAACCACAAAAAGTTACAACGTCAAACTTTTGTAGCTTGGGGGGGCAAAAAAATTTGTAAGTACTAAGATGTCTCTAAGTAGTAGAAAGAAGAAGCGACACAAAAATGTCATCAAGTATCAATATATTCTGCAGATATGAGTTTTTATTCGCCTTCGTCGGTACCCACAATATGCAAGAACACGCATTTTATGACGGAAGGGGAGACAAGGCAAGAAGCTTTTAATGGCTGTTGCATGGGGAACTTGGGGCTGAAAGAGCGTCTCTTACCAAAATTTTTCGTTTTTTTCCGGAACATAACAACACCGGTGGATTAAATGGAAAGGAAAAAACGACATGTTGGAAAATTTTTCATGAAATCCCCTTATAACCAGCTTTTACAGATTTAGTTCGACTGTGATTTAAAAAGATTTTTTAGGGGCTATATTGAAAAGTATGATTGCAGTTGTATTCCCCTCTACAAAACCGGTGGAATTATTTTCAAGAGAAAAGGCTGTGAAGAAGAAAATTCCCCCAAAACAAAGGTACCCCTTGCAAACAGAATTCTAGTGCCATCCACCAATCCTGGTAGGGAACAACGCCCCCTTTCCCAAAACCCCTTTTGATTTATTCTAAGTTTAGGAGGGTGCTGAAAGAAGCCGTTTTTTTGAAGCAGTTAAAACACTCATTCCACCTGTGCCAACTGCAGTGGGCAATTAAAAAATCAAAGTATGCCACATGATGCAGTTGCAGGGACAAAATTTAGGTGTATGAACTTTGTGGTTGCAAAAACGAAGATGACGAGGATGGGAGTGTCAAAACACTAAACTCTGAAAACAGAACAGAAGACGATGAGGATGACGAGGATGACTTTAAAAAGTAAGTGGGGATTTTTAACAATACTTTTATATCGGGGTACACTTTTAAACGTTATTTTTTAAAGTATCTGTGTTTTTCCCAAATTGTTATTTCAAACGTATGAATAATCAAGGAAAAAAAATAGAGAAAATTAATTAAAAAAATTTAATAATTTTAAAAAAATAATTAATTTTTTTTATTGTTGAATTGGTAGGCAACCCCTTTTTTAACAATAATACAATTTAAAAACAATTTAAAAATAAATGCCTACATATTTTAAAATTATATAAATTATATTTTCCATATTTACCTCTTCATAGTCAGTCATGTATTAAAGTCAAAAATTTAAAAAATGAGGCAACTTTTTGAATGTGATAGGCCTATTTAAAATTTTTCATTTTAAATTTCCTACTTTCGTTTTAAATTAATGAACAAAAATTAATTTTTTGAAGTTTCACTCCAATTTATATTTATACAAAAAAGCTTTAACATTTTTGTTAAAGAGATGTTCAGGAGTTATAGGCAAAATAGTGAAATAGGGGTCGCGACGCTCCCGGCGCCACCTATTTGTGCTCAGAGCAACAAAACTGCACAAAGTGTTCATCCTTTATTTTAAAAACTATTCCTAATATTTTTTTATCAGGTAAATAGTTACTGAATTAAAGCTAATAAAGGTGTTAGCGTCGCGAGCCCCCGAACCCCCTTTGCCCGCATTTTTCCAAGTGCCCGGGAAAAAGGAAAATACTCGTATGGCCTAAATGAAAAAAATTTCCCTTTACCGCATACCTTTTACAAATAGCCCACGAGATCGAAAATCATCAGGGTTTCTCCTTACTAAAAATCGTTCAAAAAGTAAAAAGTTACATTAAAGTTTAATCCCCCAAAAATTTTTTTTCAAACTAAAGGGGAAAAAAATTTGAGGGGACCAAATCATTTGAAGTCGTCCGGTCAGAATTGTTAATTTAATTTGATCGATAAGTAGTGTAGATGGAAAAAATTACATTATAACAAAAATAACGTTACCTGGGAACGAAAACTCGACGAGGTTCGCATATGACTGCCCCCTAGAAGTAACAAAATACTACGAGGAAAACAGTTATTATTGTTACGTTTTCCCAAAGAAACATGTCAAGGACCTCTAGATGGGGGTGGATTTTATCCCCAAATTAAAGGTTTACCCCGATAGGCCTACCTTGGGAAAATAAATAAAATTTTGGAAACATGGCCCCTGGGCAGCGAAGTTTGCAAATTTTTGAATTTTAATAAATTTCAATGTGGGTCTAGCTAAAGACGGCTCGCTTTTTCAAGTGGGTTTAAAAGAGGTTTCCTAGTTAAAATAAGATAAGGTAATAAAAAATTTCTTGTGTTTTGGGGGGGGGGGGGGATTAGGGGGACCAGTTAAATTTTAGGGGGGCCTGCCCCCCCCCCCCCAAACCCCCCCTTTTTGCGCGTCCCTTTATTTTTTTGAGAATCAAAAAGAACCAAATAAAAGTCTTGACGAAAAAAAAAATTTTGTTTTGAGATGATCAGCAGCTGATCATGCACCATAACCAGTTTCGCAAATGGAAAATTTTTGGAAAAGCATCAAAGCTGAAAAAAATTTACTAATCGCAAAATCCTCATTTCCCTATCCTAGTTTTTCATAATGCCATTGGGATACCCACTAAGGGGACGGGAACTTAGAGGCCAACTGAGACCAACCTAATATACCTACTTTTTTATGAAAGCAAGTGGCCCCAAGTGATAACTAAGGAAAAAAAGTTTGTAAGAACAAAATTATAAAAAACCTGGTTTTTTTTTTGGGAATTTCCAAAACATCCAATAGGGGGCATTAACACTGCAAGCATTTTGTAGAAACTTTTCAAACCAATGCACAACGTATGTGGCTTCAGTTGTTGGGGCATAGATTATTAGACAGTTGGTAAATCACCCAGAAAAAAAAAAGGGAGTTTAAAAGGTAAATTAAAAATATGGGGGGGACCGGATTTTTTGCAATTTAGTTTTTATGAGCTATGCAAAAGATGAAATTGAGGGGAATCATACAAGAAGGAAATAAACAGTAATATATTTAGTTTGGTACGGGATGGGAAAAAAAACAACAAACATACAAAAGGTGACAACAGCATGCAGTAGGCACTCGATTTCCATCTTTGCTGAGTTACGGAAACAAAGTTGCATATAGCTTACAACAGACCGAAGAAAAAGATAATGAATGACCAGTCTTGGAAGTTCTTTTAAAAGTTTTGTTTCTTTCCCTTTTAAAAGAACTTTTAAAGTTTTTAAAATTGTACCAGATGGATGTTTTTTTGCATAAATTTTGAAAATTTTATAAAAATTTTATTTTAAAAATTTTCACTTCATTAGTATAAGTTGTTTTAATTAAGTTGGTTAAATAATTTTATTTGCATACGGGGTAATTTTTAAATTTAAATAGTAATATTAAATTTAAAGGTGCAATCTAGGGGGATGTGGGAGAACCTTTGAAACCCCAGAACGTTTTCGATGGTTTTTCAAGGGGAGGCTAGTGCAACCCAGTGGATTATGAAAAATTGGATTTTCCCTTTAAAATTATGAAAGGGAAAATGAGGTGTATGGCGGTATCGGGGCTTGACAAACAAAAGGGAATTTCCAAGGAACTAGCCAGCGACACCAGCTTTTATGTTTTTTTTGCCCGTAGGGGAAAAGCGGCAAGAAATAACAAAAAAAAAATTTTCTTTCGAGTGAGGTAGATTTTCAGAAAACAGTAAAAGGAAAAAATAAAGTGGGGGGTAGAAAAAGGGTCGTGACCAAAAGGGCTTAATACTTTGGGGGAGAACATATGAAGGTTTTTGTTTTTGGGTTTTTACTGAACTGTTGGCTTGGTTTCCCCGAAATCTAGAAGATTCGGGGGGGGGGGGGGGGTGGGCCAAAAACTAGGAGATTTTCAGGAAAGTCGCGAGGAGAGGCAGAGTGGTTTCGGGGGGTCCTTGTTGGACGTGTTCGCGTGTTGTGGGCCCCTCGTGTGTTTGTGGATAGAAAAAGGGGCATAATAAAGGGGATGTACCTTAATACAAGTGATATCAGATTTTCCCCAGGTTTTTGGGAAAATGTGGTAAAGTGTAAAGTAAAAAAGTATTTTTGGGCAAAGTCATATTGTCATAAATTTAATTTTATTACAGTTCAAAAGGGGATTGTGTCATAGATATACCTAGTGTCATCCATCAGCTAATATACCAGAATTAAAAATCTGTGATTGTTGAAAATAATTAATTTGTATCATCATCAAATATTTACAAATTGTATAAGAAATTACAGTGTAGTTTACCGAAGCCGTCGGGTCTTCCGGGGGTCAAGTAGTCGCTGCGCACGGCCGCCAGCACTGAAAAACCCACCCCAATTTGCAGTCATAAACTCACCCCCGTATAGGCAAGGAGTCTATTCAAATATTGACAGGATAACGTCAGCATATTTTCACTCAAATACCCACTATATAAGAAGTATTCCCCGTAGATGGGGAATTAAGAAATATTAACCGAGCTAAAACAATCAAAAAACACAATCCTAATTTCCCCACTGAAGAGACGTCACAAGTCAAGTGAAACCCGAACAAGATTTTCAGTCAAAAAGGTATCGATATCACCAAAATCGTCGAGACCTTCCGCGGTCAAGCAGTAGGCAAATTGCATCAAGATTAAAATTCACCGTGTTCGATACGTTTCGTGTTTAGTGTCCGTTTACAGAATTATCTTGGAGCGTAAACTCTTTTTTAAAGTTACGCCGTCCCCTCAAGCATAAACATTCATGGACTAACTTGGATTTTTCGCCGCACTGAAGAGATGTAAGAGATGTGACTTTCCAGATGGCAATTTGTATTTGTAATTTGTATTGTCTTTAATGATTATAAAAAACCATTTTTTTCTTTAATTGGATGGCGTAGCGAGCGAAAAGAAGATTTTATTTCATACACTGGAGAAAAAAATCCGGGAAAGTCTTTTTTTTTTTTTTTTGTTGTATTTTTTTGTGTTTTTTGGAACACGATTCCCGGGTAAACCCCATACTCCCAATAACGATGAAAAATTTTTTGGTTGCCTTCGAAATCTCTGAACTTAGAACTGCCACGTTTTGAGCGTAACCGAAAAATATTTCTCATTATTTTTTTTTTTTTTTTCGATTTTAAAAAAAATTCTTTGACTTATAACAACTACTTTTTTTTCGATTGTAAGATTTTTCACAGAACCCTTTTTTTTTTTTTTTTTTTTTTTTTTTTTTTTTTTTTTTTTTTTTTTTTTTTTTTTTTTTTTTTTTTTTTTGTAAATTTTATGAATTTAAAATTGTCGGGGGAAAAATTTTAACGCAATCAAAATTTTTTTGAAAATCGCAATTTTTTATTTTTTCATTAAAAAAAAAATTTTTGACTTAAACACCTACGGTGATCCCATTGTAATGATTTTTTTAAAACCTTAATTTTATGAATTAATATTTGGGTGAAATTTGAGGGAATGAAAAAATAATTTCTTAAAAATCCCCCAATTTTACCTTTTTTTCTTAAAAAAACTTTGCTATAACAAACCAAAAAAAAGGGTTTCCGAAAATTGTATTTTATTTTTTTTATTTGAACTTAAATTTTTAGGGAAATTTAAAAATTTTAATGTGAAAATTTGAGTTTAAAATTTTTTAAAAATATTTAGAAATAATTTACCTTTTTTGTTTAAAAAAATTGTTCCCAAAACCCTGAAAAAGCCGGGAAACTCTAGGGTATTTTGATTTAAATTCAGGGGAAAAAAAAATTTGATTTTTAATTTGATTTTTTTTTCAACTTAAATGGGGTTTATGAAATTGAGTATTAATTTTCAAAAATTTTGTGGGTTTTATACCTAACCCTCCCAAGGTTGAAAAAATTTGTCGGGGGTCAACCAGGGGGGAAGGGGGGAGGCCCCCGGCCCCCCTCAGGGGGTTTTGCCCTTAAAATTTATTATAGGGGTTTTTAAAAAATAATAATTTATTTTTTCCAGGGGGAAAATTTAAAATTTTAATTTTTTAAAAATTTTTTTTAATTGGAAAAAATTTGCAAACGTGGCCTTAAATTATTGTTTGGTTTATTTATGATTTATAAAAATAGGGTGCCAAAGGTAGTTTTTTTCAAATTTCCCCGTTTTTGGGGAGCCCCTACCCCAAAAATTGGGGGGCGGTTCCGCCGGGCCGCCCCAGGCTTTTGAGCAAAAAAAACAAAAATTTGTCCAGTTTATTTAGGGTTTTCCCCCCAAATGAGGGGAAACCCAAAATTGAAATTAATTTGGGTTAGACCCCCCTTTTTAAAAATTTTAAAAAAATTCCTTAAAAAACTTTGGGGAAAAATTAAAAATTTTGGTTTTGAAAAAAAATTTTTTTGGGGAAATTTAAACATTTTTATAAAAATTATGTTTTAAAAGACATTTTTGGCCCTTGGACCGCTAAAAAAAATTCCAAAAAAATATTGTGGGAACAAAAAAAAAGTCCCTAAAACCCACTGAAAAAAAAGGCCAAAAAAAAAATCACTGCAGTGGACTGCCAACCGGTGCCCACGCAATGGGGGCCCCCCAAAAAAAAAAAGGGGGAAATCTCCGGGCCCCCGAGAGTGCATGAAAAAAACCTTTTAAAAAAGTAAACCAGGTTCCTTAAAAATTTACTGGGCAATAAAAGTTATTTATGTTTTGAAAAAATTGAGGGTTAAATTTTTTAAAATTATGCAAGGGGAAACTTTTTTTTAAATGGGGACCGCAAAAAAAAAAAAAATGGCCATGGAAAATAGTGACCCTAAAAAATGGGGGAAAAGTTTTAACAATTGGGAACTAAGATGGGGTACTTAAAAACACAAAACGCAAAAAAAAAAAATTTCACTAAATACCGGTTTCCCGGGGGGCACCAAAACCAAATTTTTGGGGGGTTTTGTTTTTTTCCAAAATAAAAAAGGGCATACGACGAACGCGATGATTATTCCCTTTCTAAAATCAAAACAATTTAAAAAACTTAAGTTTATTAACCCATTTATTTTCTTTGGGGGCACCGCGGAGTAAACAGTTTAATTGGGGAGAATTTTAAAAAAGGAAATTTAAGGTAAGGGGGGCAAGTGGTATGACAAAATGAATGCTTTTTATTGGGGAGTATGGGTTTTCCATACATTTTTTTTCCAAAAAAGGAAGTTTTTACAAAATGGGAATTGAATTTTGAAACCGGAAAAAAAAATGGCAAATTTGCAATATGGATTATTAAACGTTAAGCCCAAAAAAATTTTTTTTTCCATGGGAACTCATATAGACTTATAAGGAGTTTTTCAGAATAAAAGCCAAACCCCTTTTTTTCATTAGGGGATTTTTTGGTTATTTTGGCAACCAACCCTTTTTTTAAGGGGGGCTTTTGAAATTTTGTTTAACTTTTCTTTTTTTAAAAAGAGAAAAGTTTAATCTCGAATCTAAGGGGTTATATAGGGGTAGGTTACCCCCAATTGTGACCTGGGGGGGGGGGGGGGGGGGGGGGGGGGTTACACTTGTCATGATATGTCTTATAATAAACACTTTGATAAATTATTCCTAAAGCAATGCGCTTTGTAGGGTTATCCGCAGAAATTGTGCACAATTTTAAAGTAAGTCTCCGTATGCTGAAACACTGTAGCTCATTGGCAGTGGCATAACTAACGGTCCGCAGGGTCCGCGGTGCGGGGGCCCCCCAGACCCGTTACTGCTATAATACTGTATATCAGACAAAATAGCAAAAAGAATTCTTAGTATTCTTACAAAAACTCAAAATGGTGGCTTTCAATTTGGCCTCATGGCTTTGATTTGAAGTTTGAATACTCAGTATCCTCTATAGGGATGTGGGTCGGATTTCCGTTGGAAATTTCCGACCAATTTTTCCGGAAATGTCCAAATTCTTTTAAAATTAACATAATCTTATTTTTTAAATTTTATTATTTTTTTTTCAATAAAAACAAAGATATATGAGCTCTAAGATATTTGTGCTAAAGTGCTGGTTGACTTGCTATGTTTAAAAATGGTAATAAGTTGATTTCAATTTGATTTGTAGGCCTACTTTCTTTATTACTTTGTTACATTATTTCTTCATTTAGGTGTTAGACTAGAGATGACAATAATAATATTCATCATTTACATTAATTAATATTTAATATTAATTTTAACTGTATATTCAAACTCATTACAGCACATTTAATGTCAGGCAAAAATCCCCCTGTGCCAAGAAGATTAAGAGTGTATTTAGTTTTAGGGCCTGCCACTGATTCCACAATTTTGTATTTCATTATGTTACTGACACTGTACTCGGTACTGCCAAAACTCTAAACCAATTGAATTGTGATTGGATGAGCGTAGCGAGCGAAGCGAAGATTCCATTTCACTACACTGGAGAAAAAAATCCGGAATGTTTTTTTTTCTTTCTTTTTTTTGTATTTTGTGTGTCTGTTAACACGATTCCGGCTAAACCGATACTCCGATTGCGATGAAATTTTATGGAGGCCTTCGAAATCTCTGAACTTAGAACTGCCACGTTTTTTAGCGCAATCGGGACATTTTTTCTTATAAAAAAACGCAATTTTACGATTTTTTTTTATTTTTAAAAAATTTCTTCGACTTATAACACCTACATGCTTCATTCGATTGTAATGATTTTTTCACAGAACCTTAATTTTATGAATTAAGATATTCGTGGGAAATTTGAGCGTAATCGAAAAATTATTTCTCATGAAAATCAAAATTTTACGTTTTTTTTTCTTTTTTAAACAATTCTTTGACTTTTTACACCTAGATGCTTTATCCTATTGTAATGATTTTTTCACAGAACCTTAATTTCATGAATTTATATACTCGTGTTTACTTTGAGCGCATTTGAATAATTATTTTTTATGAAAATTGCAATTTACGATTTTTTTATTTAAAATTTATGGTGAATTAAAAAAATTAAGTTAATTTTTATTAAGTTTAATTTAAGTTAAAAATATTTCGACTAAGTAATGATTTTTTCACAGAACAACAGAAAATACGCGTAACACATGGCAGCTCAATGCACCAATAACGCTCATCCAACAACGCGGCGGGACTTAAGCGTTTTTCTAGTATTATTGCAAATGCAATGCTGAATGAATGCAATGATTTTTTCAACATACCAGCCTAAATGTCTGTCTAGTCTCTAACTAGGCGGATGGTGGCTACTAAAAATTTGCTAACGACACACAAACAAAACTCACAAGCCACAACACATTACCAAACCAAGGTTATTTCACAAATTCATATTATGTTCTCTATTCTTTCCCAACCTGTCAATTCTTCACCTTATACTAAACTAGCCTTTTGGCCTCTCCCCTACACCTAGGTATCATCGACTTCTCCATTTTATAATCCACACTTTTTTGATCCCCTTTTACTTCC
>JAMZAV010010526.1:0-21092 GCA_024449915.1 Sweltsa coloradensis
AGGGGCATGCACATAATGAAAACAAAAAAATAAACAAATTTACTTGGTTCATCTGATCGCAAACTTTCACAGGCTGTGTTCTATTTTACTAGGAAAACGCTTAAGTCCCGCCGCGTTGTTGGATGAGCGTAATTGGTGCATTGAGCAGCCATGTGTTATGCGGATTTTCTGTTGTTCTGTGAAAAAATCATTACTAAGTTGAAGATTTTTTTAAATTAAATTAAATTAAATTAAAAATTAACTTTAATTTTTAATTTTTTTAATTAATCAAAATTTTAAAAAAAGGAAAAAATCGTAATATTGAAATTTTCTTAAGAAATAATTATTCGATTGCACACAAATTTTACACGAATATATTAATTCAAAAAAATTAAGGTTCTGTGAAAAAATCATTACAATAGGATAAAGCATGTAGGTGTTACAAGTCAAAGAATTGTTTTAAAAAAGAAAAAAAACGTAAAATTTCGATTTTCATGAGAAATAGTTTTTTGATTGCGCTCAAATTTCACACGAATACCTTCATTCATAAAATTAAGGTTCTGTGAAAAAATCATTAAAATCGGATAAAGCATGTAGGTGTTATAAACTGAAGAAATTTTTTAAAAATCGTAAAAAATCGTAAAATTGCGATTTTAATGAGAAATAATTTTTCGATTGCACTCAAAAACGTGGCACCTCTTGGTTCAAAGATTTCGAAGGCCTCCATAAAATTTCATCACAATTGGAGTATCGGTTTAGCCGGAATCGTGCTAACAGACACACAATAATACAGAAAAAAAAGAAAAAAAAAAAAACATTCCGGATTTTTTTCTCCAGTGTAGTGAAATGGAATCTTCGCTTCGCTCGCTACGCTCGCTACGCTCATCCAACTAATGGGTATTTCCAACATTTGCAATCTAAGTTCAAATTTTTCACATTTTTATTTCTTGTGAGCTTAAATCGCAACGAATATTGTTCATTTTGTTAGCAGTTCTAAGTTACCTGGTCAAGCTCAATCTATTTGGCCGTTCGGCCGTATGAGCCCGGACAAACAGATATTCAACAGACAATGCTCACGGCCAAGGCCCGATCGAGTATAGCGTTATAGTCTGGGTTGTTCACAAAATAAAACGGCAAAAAATAGTAGGAAGATTTCACTTGGCAAAAATGTTCATAAGGTCAAAGAAAAGCGATACAGAAGGGGAGCCACGAAAAATGTCCCTTAGGATTCAAAATGGCGGCCATGAATGAATAGGCCTATTATTTACCTATTTTGAGTGTAAAAAGACGGTAAATAACGTTAGGAAGGTGCTACATGGCAAAAAATATTCTTAAGATGTTAAAAATGGTTTACAGTGGGGGAGCCATAAAAAATGACCCTTTCGATTCAAAATGGCCGCCAGGTTTGAAAAATATGTATTATTTTAATTTTTGGAATATAAACATACTGAAAATAATGATAAAAAGGTGCCACTTAGCACTAGGCTCTTCTTTAGATTATAGAAAAAGTTTACAGAGGGGGAGCCAAGAACAATACTCTTACAATTCAAAATGGCGGCCATGAATGATAAGGGGTATCAAATTATCTTCTGATTTTTAATGTAAAAAGACGGCAAATAATGATAGGAAGGTGTCCATTGGCAAAACGTTTTTGTTTAGATGATAATGAAGGTTTACAGAGGGGGAGCCAAGCAAAACAGCCCTTACGATCCAAAATGGCCGCCAACGAATTACAATTGCGTACCTTATTAGTATCCAATTTCGAATGTTAACAGACGGTAAATAATGATAGAAAGGTGCCACTTGGCAAAATTACTCTCAAGATGTTGTGTATGGTTTTATAGTGGGGGAGCCAAAAAAGTTTTCACTTACGATTCAAAATGGTCGCCATGGTTTTTAAATGTGTATTGTTTCCTATTTCGAATGTAAACAGACGGCAAATTTCAAAAATAACCACTTGGCCAAAACATTTTCAAGATGTTGTATATGGTTCACAGTGGGGGAGCCAAGAAAAGTATCCCTTACAATTCAAAATGGCCGCCATGATTGAAAAATGTATATTGTTTCCTATATTCCTATGATCACATTTAAATTTAATTTAACGTACTATATTATAGTGAAAACAAAACATGTAGGGCCTACGTAGATTTCTAATGACGTGGACATTTGAGCACTTCTTCCTTACTTCTTTGCTACATTTTGAATTTAAGTTGTTTATAATAATATGTCTTCATCCTCAGGAATACTGAATTATAAGAAAATAATATATAAAGTGCTGAATATAGCTGTAACGAGATGAATAACCATCCAGAAATAAAAGAGATTTATATATTTATCCTTTAACTTTAAAAAAAAAGTCTAATATAACTTTCTAGCACTGGGTTTACCTGGTGTTGCAGCAGTTCAGTCGGCAGTTGGAACATAACAATGCACAGGGAAAGCCGGCATCTTTGCATGAGCATCGTGTGATGCATCCTTTCTTACACAAACACTTGACAAGCTCTCTGCAGCAGTCCCATATCTCCGGCAGTCTAGTCAATTTTGGATGCCAAACTCCACCATTCAAGAACCATCCCCATTCTTTAGGTGATGAAGAAATTGGCGTAAAAGTATCAGCACTTCCCCAAAGATGTCCTCCTTGATAAGCAGTACACTGAATGTGAAGCTGGAGTGCGTCTTAAATAGGAGGAAGACTGTCAACACTTTTGTTCTTCGATGTAAAAAGGATTTTCCTTGCTTCATTGACTTTTCCTACATCCGTTTGTGCGTCGTACAAAAGAACAACATAATGTTCTAAGACGTCTTGAGTGGTTTTGGAAACGTTCTGCAACGGACAGGAAATTTCATTCTTGTTTGTACTTGTTTCTGTTCTTGTTACTTCACCATTACTTGGAAAATGGAACGACTTTCTTCACAATGCCACAAACAAGCAAGAGTTGTATTCCATTCTCGCAAATCACGCTGGTACACAGTTTGATTTTGCAGAAGTCGTGACCAACGTGGTTTCCTTTATCGTATCATCTTAAAATGCTGAGGCCACCATTGCTGGTATTTCATGTGATTCTCTTGAAGAGGCTGATGGCCGCATCATTGGTCACGTGATGGATCACCGTATCCTCCTTCTCCCAAAAGGGCAAGAAAAATGCTTGGAAAGTATGGAAATCTTTCGATAATTGTCACATCAGCTTTTCATGAAATTTCCTGTCCGTTGCAAAACGTTTCCAAAACCACTCACGTCTTAGAACGTTATGTTGTTCTTTTGTACGACGCACACACGGATGTAGGAAAAGTCAATGAAGCAAGGAAAATCCTTTTCACATCGAAGAACAAAAGTGTTGACAGCCTTCCTCCCACTCAAGACGCACTGCAGCTTACATTCAGCGTGCTGCTAATCAAGGAGGACATCTTTGGGGAAGTGCAGTTACTTTTACGCCAATTTCTTCATCACCTAAAGAATGGGGATGGTTCTTGAATGGTGGAGTTTGGCATCCAAAATGGACTAGACTGCCGGAGATATGGGACTGCTGCAGAGAGCTTGTCAAGTGCTCGTGATAGAAAGGATGCATCACACGATGCTCATGCAAAGATGCCGGCTTTCCCTGTGCATTGTTATGTTCCAACTGCCGACTGAACTGCTGCAACACCAGGTAAACCCAGTGCTAGAAAGTTATAATAGACTTTTAAAAAAGTTTAAGGATAAATATATAAATCTCTTAAATTTAGGGATGGTTATTCATCTCGTTACAGCTATGTTCAGCACTTTATATATATATATATATATTATTTTCTCATATTTCAGTTTTCCTGAGGATGAACCACGTCAATTAAAAATATAACAAAGAAGTAAGGAAGAGGTGTTTAAATATCCACGTTATTAGAAATCTACATAGATGTCTTGTTTTCATTATAATATCTTATTAAATGTTATCAAAGAAATATAGGAAACAATATACATTTTTAATCATGGCGGCCATTTTGAATTGTAAGGGATATTTTTCTTGGCTCTCCCACTGTAAACCATATACAACATCTTGAAAATGTTTTGCCAAGTGGCACCTTCCTATCATTATTTACCGTCTGTTAACATTCAAAATTGTAGACTAAATGTACGCAATTGTAATTCGTGGCGGCCATTTTGGATCGTAAGGGCTATTTTGCTTGGCTCCCCCTCTGTAAACCTTCTTTGACATCTCAAGAAAAGTTTTGCCAATGGACACCTTCCTATCATTATTTTCCGCATTTTTACATTAAAAATCAGAAGATAGTTGATACACCTTGTCATTCATGGCCGCCATTTTGAATTGTTAGAGATATTGTTCTTGGCTCCCCCTCTGTAAACTTTTTCTATAATCTTAAGAAGAGCCTTGTGCTAAGTAGCACCTTTTTATTATTATTTTCAGTATGTTTATATTCCAAAAAGTAAAATAATACATATTTTTCAAACATGGCGGCCATTTTGAATCGTAGGGGTCATTTTTTATGGCTCCCCCATTGTATACCATTTTTAACATCTTAAGAATATTGTTTGCCTTGTAGCACCTTCCTAACGTTATTTACCGTCTTTTTACACTCAAAATAGGTAAATAATAGGCCTATTCATTCATGGCCGCCATTTTGAATCCTAAGGGACATTTTTCGTGGCTCCCCTTCTGTATCGCTTTTCTTTGACCTTATGAACATTTTTGCCAAGTGAAACCTTCCTACTATTTTTTGCCGTTTTATTTGGGATTCATCGATGAACAGCCTGTACTATTAGGAAAGACTTACGTTCGCTACGCTCACTCGTCTAATAACTAGGCCGCTTCGCGAACGCTTTTTCCAGTCGCGTTGACGGATGAGCGTTTTTTTTTTAAATATTTCTGTCCAATGATTACGTTTTTATGTGGAATCTCCGTACTTTTTCTATAGTTACTTGATTTTACTTGTTCATTATACACCTGTAAAAGGCTTATATTAAAACCTTAATTTCTATGAATTTTGACCAACTTTTTCAACTTTTTCTTTCAAGAGGTACTACATCACCATAATCTTTATGTCAGTGTAAAATATGAACGTTGTAGCCCCACCCGTTTGGTCAAAATCGGCCCAAATATCACGAAAATATCGTATTAAAAACCGGAGAAAAAATCGTAAAAGTACGATTTCTATAAGAAATATTTTTTCAAATGTCTCTTAAATCATAACATATATTATGTCAGTGATTTTAAACGTTCCTATAAAGTTTCATCAATATCGGAGAAGCCGTTTGCCAAATATCACGAAAATATCTCACTAACAATCGAAAAAATCGTAAAAGTATGATATTTGTGAGAAATATTTCTTCGATTGTACCCAAAAACAATACAGCTCTAAGTTCAGAGATTTCGAAGATCTCCTCCAATTTTCATCAAGATCGCAAATGCCGTTTGCCCGGTAGAGAGCGAACAAACAGACAAAAAAACTAACAAAAACAAAACACCCGAGCTATTTTTCTTGGGGTAACGTAAGTAAAAAACAAAAAAAAAAAACAGAAAGTCAAATTGAAGTCTTCGCTTCGCTCAACGTAAGTAAAAAACAAACAAAAAAAAACAAAAAGTCAAATTGAAGTCTTCGCTTCGCTCATCCAATAAATAGAAAATAACAAAAACGACCATGAAAAATTTATGCCAACAAATTATGATTAAAATGAAAATAAAACATTGCAGAAAATAATTATGTACAAATTATAGGTGAGGATAAGAACATGAACTCCAAAACGTGAACCAAAACTAGACTTTGTGTCGAAATATAACAAATAAAATATTTATTTTAAGAACAGTGTACGTCCAAATAATTTCAATTTAACAATCAGTTTACATGTTCTATACTTTCAATTTATAACCCGTTCTGTGTTAAAAAAGAGTCTCAAAATCGTCGAAAACCTTCCGGCTTGCTGGCTAGCCGAGGAGCTATATTGAGCCCTACAGAGAAAACAGTGAATCTTAGAACAATGAAACTTGGACCACACTTAGATGTACCTCAGACGCAGTGCCTTTTGCTTTCAAAACCAAAATCGGGTTACAGGGACCGGAGAAAATAAAAATTTGGATGATAATCATAACACGTAATTACTAAGGCGTGGTTATTTGTACAAACTTGAAATGTAACATGCTCTTAACTATTATAAATATCTAGCGTCCAAAGCACAAGTGGCTAAATTTGAGGAGGACCATGGGCCCAAAAATAACAAAAAACATATCTGAACTTCAAAAAATGAATCATTCAAAAAAAACGCTACAACTGAGAAGTTTCAAACGTGAGAAACACTTTGTATCTCTTATTCTTTATCACTTTTGAATATGGAAAGCAAAATTGGGTAACGGGTACCGGAGAAAATCAAAATTATCAAAAGCTAGGTAATTCCGTACTCTTAAGAATAAGACGCTGTACAGAGAAAACGGTTCATCTTAGAACTTTGAAACTTGGGCCATGTCCCTTATGCGCAATCACTTAAGCTATCAAAACCAAAACAGGGCAATAGGGACCGGGGAAAATCAAAATTAAAATCAAAACGCGTAATTACTCAGGCGTAGTAATTTGTACAAGCTTGAAATTATACATGCTCTTAACCATTATACATATCTAGAGCTTAAACCACAAGGAGGCAAATTTGGGGGTCCGTGGGCCCAAAAATGTCAAACAACAACTCTGAACTTAAACAAATGTTATCAAAGTCCATCATTCACGCTTTGATAGGAAAACAAACAACAAAAATATGTAATTTTAAAATTAATTAAAAAAAGGGACATGCGTTTGTCTTTTTTCCAATCTGTCAAGTTTAGAAAATCTCCTGATAAATTTTTTATCTTTACACGGAAATACAAGAAACCCATTTTATCACATTTTGACTGCATCTTGATCTTCTAGGATTATACTACGAGTGACATTGAAGGGAAGTTTTAGTTTTCATTATTTACAGCATAATTAGTTTTTTATTCGATTGTGTGGGTAAAGCTGAAAAAGTAACATAAACAATTGAAGTTTTATTTGATTCTGACAGAAGTTTATAGTTCATATTAGATTTAAAATCATTTTTAAACCTTACTAGGTATTATATCTATTAGAGTATAATATTTAGTAGTTGACATAAACTCCGTTCATTATTTTACAGATTTGTGGGGATTTAAATTCTTTAAATATACCGAGGGGACCTCATAAGCTGCTTTAAAAGTTTGTTATTTTGTTTTATAGCCAAGTGTCAATATTATTTGTTTACACTTTCTTGTCAGCAGAATAAGGTTTATTGAATTATATAAGACCTTTTCGATTTTAAATAGTAATTCATTTTCATTCAGAATGGTTAAGTATTGTACCGTGTGTAAGTTGCAGAAGAAATATAAAAATAAAAGCCTAGAGTGCTGGGTATGTCAAGATTTTTTTCATCGAATGTGTATAAATATGAGCAATGAGACATGCGATTCATTGCTTGGACGATGGGAATGTAATAAGTGTAAAGACAGTTGGAATACCAGCAAGTGCCTTCAATGTGGTGTTCAAGATGTCTATGAACTGAAGAATCGAACAAGAAGAGTTTCGCCGCGATGGTACTGTATGAATTGTTTATTTCCGCCTCTAAGTGTACACGAAATAGATCTTTTTAATCATGATGTCGACGAAGAGTCTCAAAGTAATGATGATGTTTTTAAAGGTTTACCAGTATTGCAAAAAGGAATGAAGCTTGTACATCTCAATATACGTAAGTTGGATAAATATAGATCAGTTGAGGGTTATTCTTGACACGTATAATTTTGATATATTTGCTTGCTGTGAAACATATCTAGACGAGTCTGTTCCAGATGGTTTTATTACTGTTGACAATAATAAAATGCTAAGATTTGATCGTGAAAGTGTAGGGGGAGGGTTAGTTATTTATATTGCCGAGAAGTTCATGTCAAGTGTAGTTGAGTGTAAAGTTAAATTTCCGATAGATGTTGAGTTGCAGTCAGTTAAAACACACATAACAAAAACTTGTAGAAATACAGCCAAACCTTACACACTCAAAAGGAATGAGATCTAAAAAAAGGGCCAAGCTCATCTACCCTTCCACATAAACGTACAGTGTCCCATAACAGCATCCTCGAAAAGCTTGGCAAAATAGAATTTGCGATTATTAATTTAACGTAATAGTTTATCCAAGTTCTTTTTTTTAATTAATTTAAACGTAATAACATGCAAATTCTATTTTGCCAAGCTTTTCGAGGATGCTGTTATGGGACACTGTACGTTTATGTGGAAGGGTAGATGAGCTTGGCCCTTTTTTTAGATCTCATTCCTTTTGAGTGTGTAAGGTTTGGCTGTATTTCTACAAGTTTTTGTTATGTGTGTGATCTCATTACTTTTTCAAGTTCCATTACAAAATTATTTGCTAAAATATAATATTTTTATCAAAGTTGATTTAAATTCTATGGTATTAGCAGTAACAATATAGGATGTAAAATATCTAGACCCGGATTCATGTACATCCTGGGTATAGGTGGTATAACCATGGTATAACGACGGTATAAGGACTGGACCCCAATTCTTGAGTTCGTGGGAGATGAGTTGAAAACGCAATTTGAAAACGAAGTCGTTTTCGTTTTCGAAGGAATTGGTATTCTTGAACGGTATCGTAGAAAACGTCATGGGTTGTGAGTTGAAAGCATTGATATTAAACCCCTATAGTAGGCTAGATTAGCAGTCTCCTATACCTCCGCACAGGCGCGAGCGTAGCAAATTGAAGACTCAACCGGCCCATTTCAAGATGGCGATTTGGTGTTTTAATTTATGCTTTTTTAATGCAATAAAGTATTTTACTGGATTGTTTGATATGGTTTTAGCTTGTGCAGCATGGTATTAACAAAAGAAACAATACGAAGTGATTGCATAAGGAATTTAGTAATCATTTGGTGTTAAAGGCTAGTATGCTTACCTGTCAACCTGGCGGCAATCTTGAGAACTATTTGGCCACAAATCGCTCCCATTTGATTAACTGTAAACTGTCATTTTAAGATGGCTTCTAATTGGTACCGGAAGTGGACCACCGACTGCTGGTCTAGCCAATTATATAGGATGTCTATGGTTGAAAGAGTATCACGAAATCCAAACACTTTAAAAGATTTTTTGCGTATAGCAAAGAGCTCGAAAAAGTTCTATATTTATTCTAGATGGCAGTGCCTTCATAAACGCGGGCCAATCGAAAGACAAGTTGATGAAATGATTTGATTGTTGCAATTATGTAAACAAACAGTTGAGCAAGTTCATATCAGAACTATGTTGTGCTGGCCTAGGGTTGGCTAGGCTTGTCAAACATGTAATGTAAGTAATAATTTTATCTAGTCCTATAGCCTAATGGAACTTTGGACCTACACTGTTGTATTATAAATAATTTTCTACATCTGGGCCTAGGTCAGGGACGGTTTCTGATTTGTTTTATGAGAGTATAATGACAACTTTTCTCGTTTCACACATAGAAGCAAAATTTAAAATGTCCTCCATTTGTTTACGTATCGCACTTTCCCGCCTAACTCTGCTTATACCGTCAACAAGTGTCAAGTAACTATAGTTACTTGTTGATTGTATGCCAGTGTTTAAGGCTTACTTTGAAACCTTTATTTGGGAAGCCTTCCAACAAACTTTTTCAACTTTTTTTTTCAAAAGAGACTATATTTCTATAACCTTAATGTCCATGTAAAATATGAACATTGTAGTCCCACCCGTCTGGTCAGAATCGCGGGCCGACGTATTAGATGTTAGCAGTAGTAGGCAGTAGTAGGCAGTAGTAGGCAGTAGCTAACATCCTTAAAGTGATTTTGAGCATGTTTCAAGCCATTTTTTCACCAAGAAGGAATAATCGTACCCCAATAAAATTTGGCATGTGTTGTCAGGTACCTAAATCCCCTCGATTGTGATAGTTTTCAAGTTCACATCACGTTACATGACGGCTGGGTAACACCTCGAAATCACCCCAACTCTGCTTGGTGTATAAGGTGCTTGAGTGTGTAGCGCACCGCGGCTTGGCTGCGGCGCCCTAACGGGCACCTAGATTCTGGATTCCGAATGTAAAACCAATTATTTTTACAGCAGTTTATAAAGCTCCACACGTAAAGTTAGAAGAATTTTCAGATTGTTTTGATAGTTTAGTAAATAATTTAAAATTGGAAGCTAATGAATTGTTTTTCTAGGTGATTTCAACATTGATTTGAGTAAGAAGACATTAGTAAATCATTTCAAAATTCTCATTAGATCACATGGATTGGTACAATTGATAAAATCTGTTACTAGGGTTAATAATAGGTCGGCTACTTTAATTGATCATGTTTATGTAAATCACAATGAAAATATTATTCAGTCAGGTCTTATAAGTGTAGGATTAAGTGATCATGAATTAATTTATTGTGTTCTTAAGATTAATTAGCAAAAGTTTCTTCCTAAATTTGTAAATACTAGAAATTATAAGAATGTTGATTGGAAGCAGGTAAATGAAGATATATCAAGTGGTCCCATTGACCAAATTGGTATGGCGGTAAGTTCAGATGATAAATTAGAAATGTTTGTTAAAGTAACAGTGGAAACTTTAAATGAGCAAACACCCCCCTTGAAATTAAGAGTTAAAGGAAAACCAGCCCCATGGTTAACAGCAGAGATTAGGAAATCCATGCATAGGAGAGACCACTTGCGTAAAGTATTCAGAATTTCAAGAAGGTAGTCAACGTGGCAGGAATACAAGAAAGTTCAAAATAAGGTAAATAATAAGATTCGTTTTTCTAAGCGTGAGCATTTTAAGTCATCTTTTGATAATGATATTTTTTCAAAATCTTTATGGTCAGTTTATAATAAGTTGACAGGTAACAAAGAGAAAAAATAGTGTAGAATAGCCTCATTGACAGAGAATGGGGTATCCTACACGTCTAATCCTGACATTTGCTGTTTGTTACAGAAAAGTTTTGTTGTGAACGATGTAGATTTTTCCAGTGAAATTGGTAAGTTTAAAGATTCAAATAGAAGAGAAGCAGAGGATCTCCGCATTCAAAGGTAACTAATGAAGAAGTCATTTCAGCAATTAAACGCATTAAAATTAAAAGCTCGACAACACTTAAAGAGATTCCATGCAAAGTATTCAAGAAATGCGCATCAATAGTCGGATTATTAGCGTATCTAATTTCCCATTTATTTCTTGTAGGTGATTTCCCAACACAGTTGAAATTGGCAAGGGTAACACCTATTTATAAGGGTAAAGGTAAAAAGAATGATAGGAATTCTTATCGACCCATATCAACTCTTCCAATTGTAGGGAAAATTAATGAAAATATTTTGCACACGTGGTTATTACATGAAGTGGATGCATCGGAAGGTTTAAGTGAAAACCAACATGGTTTCAGGAAAGGTAGATCAACGGAAAGTGCCCTTTTAGCATTTACAGATTTTATCCATAAAGAGATTGACAAACGGAATGGTAAGGTTGGAGCTGTTTTTGTTGATCTAAGGAAAGCATTTGATTCAGTACCTTTTTTACCTCTTTTCATAAAACTTAAAACCAGATATAACATAAGTCCTTATTTGTTATCAATATTGGCGGATTACTTTTTAAAAAGAAAAATGTTTATCAATCTTGCAAAATATAGTTCAAAAGTATTCAATATATTTTGTGGGGTACCACAAGGATCAATATTAGGACCCCTTTTATTTATTATTTATATAGATGATATATCTACTATTCGGCAGCAAAAAGCACACTAGCGCGGCCCTGTTGGCGGAACGTAGAACCCGAGCAGTAGTGATCACTCAGGTAGACACAGCGGCAAATAACGTTGAAGAACGTGTAGATGTAACTAAAAAGTTGAGTTTTCGGCGTGATACGTTTTGTTTACGGATGTTGAAAGTTAGAAATAAAACAAAGAAATATTGGTGCTATGGTTATCACAAGAAAACACAATTTAAAATATGAAAGAATAGCGCCTGTAAGTGCACCATAAAGTGGACACCTGACGCAAGGGTTATGTCTCGAATGGTTAAGCATTGGCCTACATTTCTCTTTTAAAAAAGGGCCTACAACTCTTTACACTTAAATAACAACTTTTAAATAATCGTGATCTCAATTTAAATTTCAGTAGGGCCTACTCTTAGTAAAAACATTATTCTTACATTTAAGTCCAGGGATGAAGTCCGAAAACATATAGTAAGATGACAGTGTGGTGTCACCCACTGAGTTTTCCCGTTGTGTTTGATAGATTTTATTTACTTATGTTAATTTTTTAATAATTAGGCTAATTGTTTTTTTTGCCCGTCACCGACACTCATATGGCAAAATTGGCGCTTCAATTTGCTACGCTCGCGTCTTTGCGGACGTATTGGAGACTGCGGATCTAGCCTACTATAGGTGTTCAATATCTATGGAACTAATTAATTAAATTTAAACCCTAACTTATGGCCTTCAGTAAATAAACAAATATATAATACCCATAGGATTTCTCGTTGTGGTCTTCGTAGTCACAGAAGAGTGGTAATTAGGTTATCCGGGCTATCGAGTGTAGGTAGGTGTCAATTGCGAGGTGGACAACGGCCGCTCGACTCGAGCACGTCCACACGGTTCCAACAGTAAACACCCACTGGCCGCCGACTACGCCGAGGCGAAGAGTGGGATGTTCAGAAGCCTGAACCACTACAGTATATTATTACTATTATGTTGCATTTTTAACATTTCCACGCACCCATGTATGACAAGGGTAAAGGCAATTTACTCTGTATTTAAGATATGGAAATAAAACTATTGCATATTTTATATTGTTTATTGTAGGCAAACGTACAGTTCAAACTGCTTAACATTATTACATTTAACATAATTTTTTTTGTTTTTTTTTGTTTATCCTTGTTATTATTACATTTTTTAACAACAAGAAAAGGCGTCGACGCTAGCAAATATTTTGCTAAAACACTTGATATCTTTGTGGAAGTCTCGTGCCGCGAAGAGCCTTGCTTAAGCACGTGAAACTAACACGGCACTTGTAGATGGTTCTCCCATAAGTACTCCTTACACATGGAAGGGAAATGACTTACTGGGCAGTCTTTGAGGGCGGGCGGCAGGTCGTTCCATGGGTTAACAACCCGGAAAGAAAAAGCACGTCGGCCGAGCACTCCTTTGGCCGGAGGGGGTTGGAGAGGGGGTGCCTATTTTCGTCGCCTCTCAACACGTGGCCCTGGATGATGCGCGCGCACACGTCATAATCAGTGGCGCCACTGAGGCATCTTTTAAAAAAACACCAGGTCGGTGTATTGCAGGTGCATGGTCATTGGCATAACCTGCTTCTGGTCACAGGGTGGGGGGATGTTACGGCCATGTATGAAATGCAATGCCCTTCTCTGCACCCTCTCAAGTTTGGTAGTGTTCTCAATGGTGGTTGGGTGCCATGCGGGGAGGCCGAAAGTCATGGTGGGCTTAACTAGCGACAGGTAGGCCATCCTCTTGACGCGCAGCGTGCACCCGTGCAAATTGCGGACCGCAAAACCCAGCACCTGCGCCGCCTTGGCCCGCACAATATCGGTGTGAACGTTCCATCGGAGGTCGCTTGTGATGTGCATTCCGAGGAGGCGCTGCTTGTCGACGTACTCGAGTGGGACACCATCTATGGTGTACATGAAGTAGTGGGGTGTGCGCGCGCGTGATGTCCATCATCTTGCACTTGAGGGCGTTGAGCGACATGCCATTGTTGTCGCACCAAATCTGAATGTCGTCTAGGTCTGCTTGAAGGGCGTCTGCATCCTCTTGGGTGACCACGATGCAGTACAGGGTTACGTCGTCAGCGTACTGGAGCATTTGGATCCTTGCCGAGGTAGGGAGGTCGGCTACGAAGACGTTAAACAGCAGGGGGCCAAGCACACTTCCCTGGATGACGCCCGAGGGCACGTTCCGGAATTCTGAGCGCTCGCCGTTGAACTGGACGGACTGCGTGCGGCCGACAAGGAAACTCTTGAACCACCTAAGCAAATTGCCCTAAATGCCATAATGCTCGAGCTTGGATAGAAGACGCACGTGCGGCACTTTATCAAATGCTTTAGACCAATCGAGAAAAACACAGTGAATGTGCGCTCCGCTACGCTCGTCCAGCGCAGCCGTCCATGCAGTCAATGGCGCAGGCGAGGAGAGTGGTGCAAGAACGACGCTGTCGAAAGCCGTGCTGCGCCGCAGGAATGACGTTTTGGCTCTCGAGGAACTCGCTCGTCCGGTCTCTCACAAAACGTTCCATCGTCTTACCGACCAGTGAGGTGATGCTGATTGGCCGGTAGTTCTTAATGTCTCTCTTGTCGCCGTCTTTGTAGATGGTGCCACAGACGCCGTTTTCCATTCCGTTGGAATGTCCTGTTCAAGAGCCATGTTGAAGAGGTGGGCAAGTGAGTCGCAGAGAGCGTTAGCGGATTTTTTTAGCAGGATTGCAGGAACGCCGTCTGGACCCGCTGCGGTATTAACCTTGGTCCCCCGGAGAAGCTTTTGTATGTCAGCGGGCAAGCAAGTCAGCTCGCTCATGGTGGGCTGCTCTGAAAGCTGGGTGGCGGGCGCGTTTCCCTAATGGACGGGGAAAATGTTATCCGCCCGCGAGAAATTGCTCTGGAATGCCTCACTGAAACAGGCTGCCACCTCCTTGGGGTCTCTCACGGTTCTTCCCCCTACCTTGAAACTCGCTGCATCGTTTGGAATAGTTGCCTTAGAATTAATGTAGCGCCAAAGGAACTTTCTGCTGTCTGCACCGGGCCCAAGTCCCCACATCCAGTTGTCCTTGGCCGTCCGGAGGGCCACCTGTGTTGACCTTCTCGCAGCAAGATAGGCCTCTCTTGCGTCACGCAAGGTGGTTTCCCGCCATCGGGCGAACAGTCTGTCCCGGATGACGATCATCTTTTTTATGTTCTTGCTTAGCCAAGGGAGGAGTCGGCGCGTGTTTCCCCCTACTCTCCTTTTCGGAACGTGCTCTTCTGCGCACTCGAAGATGATACGCTTCCAGTTTTCCCACGCTTCGTTGACGTCATCCAGCTGCAGCACCTCCGGCATTCGTTCAGAAAGCGTTTCGTTCAGGGCTGGCCAGTTTGCTTGATTGTAATCAAGAACCTCTCGGGCTGCACTCACTGGACGGATGGCAGTCAGTGAGAGGGTGGCCAGAACGGCGTCGTGGTCGCTCACGCCCGGCACCACCTCCACCATCGACACGATGCTGGGCGCATCGCAGAGCAGCAGGTCGATTGTCTTCGCACTCGTGTTGGTGATTCTGGTTGACTCAGTGACCAGTTGAGAGAAAGCCAGTTCAGCAAAAGCAGATATAAAATCCTTGAGCGGTTCTATCACGCCCTTCCGGTGGGTCCGAACGGCAGCATATGTTGAGATTAAAATCGCCAAACAAGAGGCAGCCATCGAAACTTGGCTGCACAGCAGCAACTAGATCCAGGGAGTGCAGAAAGTCGGCGTTTTGGGCTGCATCTGGGCATGGCGGACGGTATGCTGACCCCACGAGAAGTCGCAGGTTGCCGACTTTGATTTCCGCCCAGACAACCTCAGCTCGGCTCTCGAGGTGACTGAGGCGCTTTGGCTGCAGGTGAGCATGGCATTCCAGCGTGGCATCCAACTACTCAGCAAAATATGTGCAAATTCAAAGCATACAGAATAGTCACTTAAATGATTTTAGCCCTTTCAGACACATTGCTCACAATCATGGACATTAACTTTCTAAATTTATATTCAGGCAATAGATAGTTTTTTTTCCAATTAGACCCCAACTTTTTTTGTTTATAAAAAATCAATATTTTTCCTTTTCATTTTGTAAGAGGGTGACAGGTACTCTTTTACTATGGAGCAGATGCTTTTTCTGTCCTTCGCGCATTCATTTTTATAATGTAACATGTTCAAATGTTGTAAAATTTATAAGAATGCAAATATTAACAAAAAAATAATACAAACAAAATAAATAATCAATCAAACCATGCAAGGACTGAAAATGTATTTATTATTTCTGTATGTATTTATTTGTTTATTTACTATTTATAAGATAGCCAGCGGTTTAGCCGAGGTCGTTGAACCGGTTCCCACTCGGACACCGAAGTTAAGCAGAATCGGGCGTGGTCAGAGGAAGAGTGGGTGATCGCTCAGCCCTGAAGAGCTATTGTAACGGTTTCGTTCTCCTCGACGTCTGCTCGGCAGTCCGGGTTAGTGGAGGAACCTATATGATTGTGAACGTTACACCGTCCTTTCGGGTGGGACGTTAAGCCGTTGGTCCCCTTGGTACTTTTCGAAAGGAATAGACTACGGGCCGGTACCGGGTTTCCCCTTCTCCCTTCTGTTCATCTATCAACACTCATCGTCTCGAATAGCCAAAGTACATTAATATGAGACGTTAAGCGATATCCAATCAAATAATAGTATGCATTTGTATTTTATTTATTTCCAAGCTTACCCGTCGCGCGTTGCTGCGTTTTCAGAAGAAACCTTCCCCGTGAAAAAATACATATGTGCCAAGTTTAATGGAGATGGTGTACTGTAGTCTATATATAAAACGAATGTATCCTCCTTGCAGGCACCGATCACCACGTGGAGGATAGCATAGAAACTTCCCCGTGAAAAATACATATATGTGCCAAGTTTCAAGGATGAAAAACCTTCTTGCAGGCACCAATCACCACGTGGAGGAAAGCATTGAAACATTCCCCGTGAAATACATATTATATGTGCCAAGTTTAATGGAGATCGGATGAATGTTGTAGTCTATTATATATATATATAAAAACGAATGTATCCTCCTTGCAGGCACCGATCACCACGTAAAGGATGGCATAGAAACCTTCCCCGTGAAAAAATCCATTCATGTGCCAAGTTTCATGGAGATTGGATGAATGTTGTAGTCTATATATATGTAAACGAATGTATCCTCTTTGCAGGCACCGATCACCACGTGGGAGTTACAACAAAATGGATTGCATAGAAACTTTCCCCGTAAAAAAAATATATATGCCACTGGATGAATGGTGTAGTCTATAGGGGTGGGATAAATCGGTTAATTAGCTAATCGATTAATCGGCGATATTTCCCGCGGTTCACCGATTAACCGAAATCCCTAATTGTAGGGGGGGAAGGGGCATTTTTAATATTTATTACCGGTACAGTTGAGAACGTTGTGCTTATCAGTTGGCCCACTGCCAACAACGGCGTCCCCATTCCACTTCTTACGCTGGACAGAACGGTCTTCCTTATCTAAACTAGGAAAACGCTTAAGTCCCGCCGCGTTGTTGGATGAGCGTAATTGGTGCATTGAGCTGCCATGTGTTATGCGGATTTTCTGTTCTTCTGTAAAAAAATCATTACTAAGTTAAAGATTTTTTTAAATTAAATTAAATTATATAAAAAATTAACTTAATATTTTTTTTATATTAATCGTAATTTTAATTTTTTAAATTAATCGTAATTTTAAAAAAAGAAAAAAATCGTAAAATTTCGATTTTCATAAGAAATAATTATTTGATTGTGCTCAAATTTTACACGAATATATAAATTCATAAAATTAAGGTTCTGTGAAAAAATCATTACAATCGGATTAAGCATGTAGGTGTTATAAGTCAAAGAATTGTTTAAAAAAAGAAAAAATCCGTAAAATTTCGATTTTCATGAGAAATAATTTTTCGATTGCGCTCAAAAACGTGGCAGTTCTAAGTTCAGAGATTTAAAAGGCCTCCATAAAATTTCATCGCAATTGGAGTATCGGTTTAGCCGGAATCGTGTTAACAAACACACAAAAATACAAAAAGAAAGAAAAAAAAGAAAAAAAAAGAAAAAAAACATTCCGGATTTTTTTCTCCAGTGTAGTAGAATGGAATCTTCGCTTCGCTCATCCAATAAAACTTAATTTGTCATCAGTAGGCCTGCCATTACGCCATCAATAACATACTCTGCGACTGGTTGACAGATGCACTACACTACACTACATTCGAAAAACATTATTGTTTTTTTTCACTTTATGTGTTGCAGGCACCGATCATCACGTGTTACAACACAATGGATAGCATTGAAACCTTCCCCGTGAAAAAATACATATATGTGCCATGTTTCATGGAGGTCGGATAAGTGGTGTAGTACCGGTAATGCATAAAGGACAAACAGACATACGTTCGTTACAAGATTTAACGTCTATAATATTCACTTAAAAAACTGATTTACAAAGGAGGAGAACTAAATAAATCTACTTACATAGATTCAGATACAGTAATGAACTAACAGATAAGTAAATATTTGAAATACTACTAGGAAACGCTCAGTACGTTGGACGCGTTGATAAGCGAGCACGTGCTATAGCTAGACCTACATTACACATTTTTTTAAATTTTTAAATTTGCGACGTTCGCTGTCCACGGGGCCATGTTTCCAATATTATTTATTATTGCCAATGTATTTGGGTAAACCCGTTGATAAACCTTTACTTTGTGGATAAAATCCACCGCCATCTAGAGGACCTTGACATCATTTCCTTGGGAATACTATTTTAACTCTTTGGTTACAAATAATACACTGCTTCCTTGATAGTATTTTGATTACTTCTTGGTGGCAGTGCATAGTGGCCAGAAACCTCGTGCGACTTTTCGTTGCCATGGTTACGTTACTTTTGTTAAAATGTAATTTCCATCTGCACTACTTATCGGATCAAAATAAAATTAACATATTCGTGACCGGACGGACATTCTAAATGATTTGGACACCTCAGATTTTGTCGCCGTTTAGTTTGAAGTAAAAACTTTCGATTAACTTTGTAACTTTGTAACTTGTTGAACGATTTTGCCACAAAACTAATGGCATTCAATCCAGATCGAAGCTTGCGGATGGTCCAAATTTCAACTCGATCCGAACCTCCGTTCGAACGTTATGGCGAAACATACAAACAAACAAAAAAACAAACAAAAACAAAAAACAAAACTAAACCAGTGACTTTTTTTCCGGCAGAGTCAAATGGAAACGCTCTTCAACATCAATGTATTAAAACACAATGATTTTGGTAACATATTCAAAAAGGATATTAAATTTAATTAATTAATCAACTTAATAAAAAAGGGTGGAAATGAAAAGAGAAGAAAAAAGAGAAGAAAGAAAGAAGAAAAAAAAAAAAAAACATCAAAAAAGAAAAATGAAAAAAATGCTTTATTAGACGATCCCACTCAAACGATTATGAAGTTTGCCAAAAGTCAGGAACAGCAAATCAGGGAATAATCAAACTTTCGCGAAAGAAACCACCGAACGTGAATCTTCATTCTTGTGTTCAAATCTTGATAACAATCTCGAATACAAAATATCTTGGATTTAATATATAATTATATCTGACATATAATTATTATGGTAGGGGTAAGAGGGGACATTTCCCAGTACCTGGGTGACGTCAATGAATTAATGTAATTGTCTTTTATAGCTTGCACATATAGCTGACTCGGCATTGGTATGATTATTACCAACTGACGTAAGCCTGCCAGCCAGACTAAGGTGAACTCTGTACTCCGCAACTTTTAGTGTGTGGAATTAACATTGTAATTCAATGACTATTTCAAATCTCCCACATAGAATTCAATAACCAATCAATCACAATCGATGTTGTGGTTATTGATTTGGGTTATTGATGCCTATATGGACCAAGTGATCAGGCAACAGTATGCATTTGCCTATTGACTAATAACTAACCCTGTTGAATGTTTATGCCCAAACCAGTATTGATTGAAATCAATACTCAGTCATGAAATGTTTATTGATTGACTTTTCAGCTGACATCACAATACACTTTGTCTTTACAACGAAGTAATTAGTGTATGTATGTAAATAATCAACAACGTATTTCAGTTGCATGATTGGTACATTTTGATTTTTCATAGGACTAGGAAAACGCCGAAAGTCGTTGTTGGATGAGCGTAATTGGTGCATTGAGCCGCCTTGTCTTATGTTAATTAAACGAATTTTTAAAAAAATGAAAAATTGTAATTTTTTGTCAGAAATAATTCTTCGATTAACCTCAATTTCGGCATGAATCTATTGATTAATAAAATGAAGGTTCTATTAAAATTTAATTAAGGTCGGATTAACGATGTAGGTGGTAGAAAGTGAAGAACGTCTAAAATTAATAAAAAACATCGAAAAATTGCAATTTTTATGAGAAATAATCTTGGATTGTGCTTAAATTTGACACATGTTTAGAGTTTCATATAAGAAAGGTCCCATACAAATTTCATTACGATCGGATTATGCATGTAGGTGTTTAAGAGCGAAGAATTTCCAAAAAAAACGAAAAAAAATCGTAAAATTGCGATTTTCATGAGAAATAATTTTTCGATTGCGCTCAAAAACGTGGCAGTTCTAAGTTCAGAGATTTCAAAGGCCTCCAGAAAATTTCATCGCAATTGGAGTAGCGGTTTAGCCGGAATCGTGTTAACAAACACACAAAAATACAAACAGAAAAAAAAGAAAAACATTCCGGATTTTTTTTTCCAGTGTATTAAAATGGAATCTTCGCTTCGCTCGCTACGCTCATCAAAAACGCTCAAGTCGTTGTCAGACGAGTGAGTGAGCCATGTGTTGAGTACCCGGTAACAATCCCTTTCTTCCCCCACCTAAGGCCTTGCTAATCTCCTGCCATAGCTATTTTATAAAGAGAATGCAAATAACTAGGAAAACGCTTAAGTCCCGCCGCGTTGTTGGATGAGCGTATATGGTGCATTGAGATGCCATGTGTAAGTGAATTTTCTTTTCTGTGAAAAAATCATTACTGTAGTTGATGATTTTTTTTAAATTATTAAAATAAATAAAAATAAACTTTAATATATAATTTTATTAATAAATCGTAATTTTAAAAAAGAAAAAAATCGGAAAATTTCGATTAACATAAGAAATAATTATTCGATTGTACTCAAATTTCAAACGAATATATGAATTCATAAATTAAGGTTCTGTGAAAAATCATTACAATCGGATAAAGAATGTAGGTGTTATTTGTCAAAGAATTGTTTTAAAAAGAAAAACCCCGTAAAAATTGCGATTTTATGAGAATAATTATTGATGCGCTTAAATTTCACGATATATAATTCATAATATAAAGGTTCTGCTATAAAATTTTTTTCCC
>JAMZAV010010527.1:0-12500 GCA_024449915.1 Sweltsa coloradensis
TATTAAACGAAGGTACATAAATTGACAGTGTGAAATAAAAGTGACTATTTTTTAGTATTACATCTTTAAAGTCATTTTTAAAGAGTATGTTACAATAA
The DNA here is from genome assembly GCA_024449915.1 of Sweltsa coloradensis. Classification (NCBI taxonomy): domain Eukaryota; kingdom Metazoa; phylum Arthropoda; class Insecta; order Plecoptera; family Chloroperlidae; genus Sweltsa; species Sweltsa coloradensis. The sequence continues at coordinate 99 of JAMZAV010010527.1, forward strand.
TTTTATATTTAAACAGTTTTTCTACAGGAAGCACATTGCATAAAATATACGTTTCACGAGTAAAAAGGGTTTAATCATACGTGGTGGTCGAATTAAGCGGACTAATTTATTTTGTAAGGTCGATATTTTACTCAAATGTAATCGGCAGCATTACCCCAAGAAAGTAAACCATAAGAAATAACAGACTCGGCTAGAGCCACGTAAACGCTAGTAACAAACGAAAAGGCAAACAGTTTTTTGAGATAATACATTTGACCTTAGTTTTTTACATGTTGAATCAATGTGAGGTTCCCAGCTGAAAAACTTGGTCAATAGCTAAACCAAATAAACATGATGACCACATTTTCAATAAACTCTTCACATCCACAAAAGATTTTATGTCTGCTCGTCATGTGAACATCATTTGAGTGACAAATAACTTTTATTTCCTCGGGACGATTTACGGTTATGTGGAGTGCAAATATGGATAAGTTTGTTTTATTCACATTATAACAAGACTGTAGTCATGAATCCACATGAGTATGGTATTAGAGTCGGTTTGCATGTAAGTTCTTTTTTTATGCACCGATACAAGAGCTACATCATCTGCATATAACAAAATATAACAAAATTTCAGTGAACAAACCCATGTCTTAACATTAATTAAGTACAAAATTGGACCTAATATGAATAATAATAATAATAATAATAATAATAATAATAATAATAATAATAATAATATATAATAATAATAAAATAATAATAAAATAATAATAATAATAATAATAATAATAAAATAATAATAATAATAATAATAATAATCTTTATAAAAATTATCCAAGTAACAAAAATTATTGCAATGAAAAAAGTAATGAGATCCCACGCATACAAAAAATTTAGTTATTAGTACAGAAATAGTAAACCCAAAAAGTTCATCCATACGGGACTGGAAAAAAGCGTCGGCGAAGCGGCTAGTTATCAACAATCTAACACCCTAGCAGACAGATTTGTTTTGTTAAAACTTTTCTCATTTCCAAACATAATACCAAGGTAGCATTTTAAGCTACAGTGCCTTTGGCTATTTTCACCATCTTAGTTGTCGGGTTTTCAGATTGGCGTTCGTCTTTCAGCCTTAATTCATCGGATACGTTACTTTATGCTGCTTGCAATTACTGTACTTTTTTATTTTCAATCCCTACATTGTTTAATTATTAAAAAATGAGTCCTATTTTGAAAAAATTGAAAAAAAATGTGAATAATTTTTGTTTTTATTTATAATTTTTATTCAACAGATGTAATCCATGTAAACACAATAGCAACCCAAAGCAAATAAAATATATGAATTGTTTTAATACATTGGCAAGCTTTACTTTGGCCTTTTGGGGCTAACCCAATTTGGTTTCTCTCTCGAATGTTGTAGCCAAATCATGATTAATTTTATTCTTTTTTCGGTTGCTCATCAGCGTAAAAAAATGCTTGCTACATAAGTCTTTCTTCTAGAAATTTGAAGTGGAAAACTTTTGGTTCCGATTTGCTTTTGAAAACGCCCACGATGCCTGAAGACTGTTCGTTAAAAAAGCGACTTTTATGCCTGCTATACATAATTAAATTTTTTTTCCAACAACTTATTAAATTCAAGGAAAAAAAGAAAATAATTAAGGGAGACATTGGGTGAATTTATTATCTATGAAACGGTTAATTCTCCTTTGCCCCTTGTTTCACAGGTTAATGAAAAAAATTAAACCTTGAAAAGGGGCTTTGGGTGTTTAAAACATGTCATTGCTTTTTTGTTTCCAAAACTGGGAAACGCCAAAAGTCGTTGTAGCGAATGAGTGACCCTGTGTTGATCCCCGGGGAACACCCCCCTTTCCCCCCCTATCCCTAAGGCGGACAGCCCAGTAGGGGAATGCCGGGGTATTCAACCATGGCTCACTCCCCGTCTATCAACTATTTTGGCGTTTCCCTGTCTAGTGGCTGGCCCCCTTATACCCGGAATTGGGGGGAAAGGGTTTCAACCCCCGGGTCGAAAAGATTTTGTAGTTTAGGAAATGTTTTTAAAAAAAATTTTAAACATGTTTTGAAATGTTGTAACGCAATGTGACTATCATCTGTGACAAACTATGGCTCCTCGTCGATTTCGTCGGGCCTGCAGGGTAGGTGGTCGCATTTATTACTGTCCCCCCACTAAAAAAAGATATATAACTAAATGGGTAGACTCTAAAAAAAAAATTTATTTATTTAATTTTTTTATTTATTTATTTATTTTTTAATTTTTTATAAAAACATGCCCGTACATATAAAAGTAAAATTGCAGGGTTTATCCTTCCCCGCGGAAATTTGGGGGACTTGAACAGCAAGTTTCGATACCCCTTTTGGGCCTGCATAAAAGCATTACAAAATTTTTTTCCCCTGCCTCCATTGCAACCGAATAATATCTAAGAGGCATGATTTTTATCAAAAGCTAAACCATTTTCGTTAAAAAAATTCCTACACATGTTAGGCCAATTTTTCAGTTTTTTATTTCTTGTAGGTTTAAAATTTTTAAATCGAAATGGATTGTGCTCTTTTTGTTAGCAGTTTTCAGTTACCTGGTCACGGATGTATTTTAAAATTATGTTTCAATTTATTTGGCCGTTCGGCCGTATGAGCCCGGACAGACAGACAAACATTACAGACAATGGTCACACCCAAAGGCCCGACCGAGTAGTGTTATGACTTCGTTTCGCTTTGCTCACTCGTCTAACATTATTTAGGTTACTAGGGAAACGCCGAAGTCGTTGATAGACGAGTGAGTTATCCATGTGTTGAGTACCGGGAACATCTCCTTTCCTCCCCTATACCTAAGGCTGGATCTAGCCCAGTATGGGGAATGATACCGGGTATTTCAACACATGGCTCACTCACTCGTCTATCAACGACTTTGGCTTTTCCCCTAGTCTAGTTGGCTAAGGCGCCCTTATCCCCGGGAAATGTGGGAGCCCTGGGTTCAATCCCCTGGCCGGATAAGATTTTGTAGCATATAAAGCAGTTTAGTCTACATCAACTGTGACAATTCTATGGAAAAAATAGCCATACAAAATACGAGTAAAAATTGCAAGGTTAACTCAATCTCCCAGCGCAAAATTTGGGGTACCTTGAAAAATGCAAGTTTTGATAGGGCCCAGTTTTTCACTGCATAACTGCATTACAATTTTTTTTTCCACTGCCTCCATTGCAAACCGAGTAACATCTAAGAGGCAGTGATTTTTTTAGAAGAAAAACCATTGTCGTTAAAAGAATTCCTACACATGTTAGGGCCCATTTTTAGTTTATTATTTCTTGTAGGTTTAATCGGGAAATGGATTGTGCTCATTTTGTTAGCAGTTCTCAGATACCTGATCACGGATGACTGCTTAAAATTTCAACTCAATCTATTTTGGGCCCTTCGGCCGTATGGGACCGGAAGACAAACATTTAACATACAGACATTGTCACGGCCAAGGCCCGATCGAGTAGCGTTATGAAGACTTCGTTTCCTGCGCTCACTCGTCTAATAAATTGAAACTAGTAGAACAGGTACACAAAAAAATAAAAAAATTTATTTTAAGAACAGTTTATGTCCAAATAATTCAGGTGTATTCGAAATGGGAAAAGTAACTTACTTAGCATGGAAGAACATTATGAATATCAACGAAATTGTACAAATTTCGTTGTTTAAGCTACTAGCAAATATCAACCACGTCACGCATCCAGGAGCATGCCCGGGTATTCTCCGCTAGGACAAGCAACCCTCATTTCGCAAGATACGCCTGCTGAATTTTTCACTATCACGCTCCAACTTTATTCTATTCATTATTGGGACAAAAAAATCCTTGTAATAGCGAAAATTTGAATTTTCAGACAGCTTTTCAACTTGTTAATCGATGTACCTATTGAAATAAAATTTAAGACTTTCAATTGTTCTTTTTGAAATTAAATAAAAAACTTTAATTGACTAAAACGTATTGATCGGGTTTGGGACAAGAACTCTTTTCAAAATACGCATAGGACTGTTAAAACAAGAAAAAAAAATTCTAGATAGAAATTGCAATGAACGATAATTTCAGCATAGGGTAATATGCAGAATACGCACTTTTGACGAAGCGAATACTGCACGCTATGCTGTACATTTTCGTTCAGTGCTTTTTTTTTATCTAAAAAATTCATTTATTTATTGTCTAAATAGTTAGATTTCATTTTTTTAAAGAAATTTTTTTAGAAGTTCGATCAGTATTGTTTGTCAAAAATTGAAGTGAGAGGACTTTGGTTGTTGATAATTTTGTCACTTATAATGCGTACATTGTTATAAGAAACTAACGGTTGTGTAAAAAATCGAATTAATGGCTATTAGAAGGAATATGTTTGCTAAATATTTTTCTTTAAATTTTTAAAAATAAATAGAATAAAAAATCAGAGCGTGATATTTGTTGCGCCGTTCAGCAGGCGTCAACTTGCGAATGATTATGCTTGTCCTTTCAGTACGATTCGCGGTCACTTTACGCCAAACCGTGACGCAGCGGCGGAACGAGGCGCCCGCAGGGCCCGCAACTGCAAAACAAACTAAAAGGAAATAAGACGTTTGTACTCGTGTAGTTCGTCTTTGTTGGATGAGCGTAGCGAGCGAAGCGAAGATTCCATTTCACTACATTGGAGAAAAAAAAACGGGAAAGTTTTTTTTTCTTTCTTTCTTTCTTTTGTATTTTGTGTGTCTGTTAAAAACGATTCCGGCTAAACCGATACTCCGATTGCGATAAAATTTTATGGAGACCTTCGAAATCTCTTTACTTAGAACTGACACGTTTTTGAGCGCAATCGGAATATTTTTTTCTCATGAAAATCGCAATTTTACGATTTTTTTTTTTTTTTTTAATTTCTTCGAATTATAACACCTACATGTTTTTATTCGATTGTAATGATTTTTCACAGAACCTTAATTGGATGAGCGTAGCGAGCGAAGCGAAAACTTCAATTTCACTAAACCCCTCAAAAAATTTAGCTCCGATGTTTTTTTTGTTTTTTTTTTGTTTTTGTTTTTTCTGTCTTTTTGTTTGCCGATTCCGGGCAAACGGCATATTATGCGATCTTGATGAAATTTTGAGGGGACCTGCGAAATCTCTAAAAAACTAAGACCTCCCCACGTTTTGGGTACAATCTAAAAATATTTCTCATGAATATCGTATTTTTTACGATTTTTTTTATTTTTAGTGCGATATTTTCGTGACATTTTGGGGCCCATTCTGACCAAACGGGTGGGGCAAGAACGTTCCCTATTTCACATGGACATTAAGGTTATAGTGATGTATTGCTTTTGAAAGAAAAAGTTGAAAAATTTATCCAGAAAACCATACTATAAATAAAGGTTTTTTAAATTAATTTTTGAGGTATTTAATAACAATTAACAAGTAACAATAGAAACTTGGGCAACAATCACCTACAATGCGTTCAAAAAGCACTTGATAAGTAAGAGATCCCACGCAAACAAAAAACTTAAAAAACGCTCATCCATCAACGCGAGGGGACTTTAGCGTTTTCCTAGTTTCTATGAATTGATATATTGGTGTGAAATTTGAGCGTAATCGAAAATTATTTCTCATGAAAATTGCAATTTTACGATTATTTTTCGATTTTAAAATTTCTTCGGCTTATAACACCGACATGCTTTACCCGATTGTAATGATTTTTTCACAGAACCTTAATTTAAAGAATTTATATATTCGTGTGAAATTTGAGCGCAATCGATAAATTATTTCTTGTGATAATCGCAATAATACGATTTTTTTTTTTTTTTTAAATTTTTCTTCGACTTATAACACCTACATGCTTTATTTGATTGCAAGGTTTTTTTTAAGAACCTTATTTTATTAGTTAATATATTCACGTGAAGTTTGAGCGTAATCGAAAAATTATTTCTCATGAAAATCATTATTTTACGCTTTTTTCGTTTTTAAAAATTTACGCTCATCCAACAACGCGCCTGAAAAAGCGTTTGCGAAGCTTCCTAGTATTTCATGGCACACTGTTTCAATGTTTGACTTTTGAATAGTCGCAAAAAGCGTCGTCGATAGAGATAGAAAGCGCGTTACTTACTTCAGGTAAAATGAAATTAATTCGTATTTAGAGTCCTACCCACTTAGTCACAAAAACTGATTTTCAGTGGGGGACATTAAATTCATAGCTGACCAACCCAACCCTGTAGGTGCCGACACCATCGACGAACGAACAATGACCAACTAGACCGGCATATTAAAATAGGAAACACCTATCAATCGAGCCCATGTTTTTCGACGTGTTTTTACGTGATATTACGTCATGCCTCGGGTATGTTTTTATAATTATGTACGCTGACGAGCAAAAATTATTCTACCCCAAAAATGCCTACAAAGACTGCCTTAAATTACAAACAAGACTTTGAACAGTTTAACAGCTGTGCAATGCCTGGAAATGTATTTAAATATGTCAAACTGTTTAACAGTAACATTCTCAAAAAAGAAAAATACAATACCAGTCTACTTACAATATTGGGTTTGCAATTACATTGAAAAGGGGGACATGTGAAAGACTTGGTATCACTATTTCCTCGGACCTGTCATTCGATAGACCCTAAAAACAATACTTGGTAAAGCATTTCGATTGCTAGGTTATATAAGGCAGTTCCTAAGGTCTCAGAAAATTATCTCTTCACACCATTCGTTGTTTGTACCACGCTCTTGTGAGGCCAAATGTAGACTAGGGCAGTGTTTCTGGTCTCCTTCCCATGTAACCAAAATTCAAAATGTAGAGAGGTTGCAAAAACGGTTAAAAAAGTAGTTCTGTACAGACAAGGTGTTGACTATCACAGGAAAGATAACAGTTCTAAACAGTATAAAAACAATAAGTTGCAGTCACTAGACTCCATACGGTTAACTTCGGATATTATAATATTTCTTCAAAGGCGAGTGAGAAACAAAATCTGTCCTGGTTTGCTAGAGTTGATTTTTTTCAAAAAACCCTAGTAGGCGTTTACGCCACACTAAACTCTTCTACAAAACAAAATCGAGAATAGATCTATTAAAACTATGTGGTTATCCGTGTCAGAACATAGTAAAAAAGTATCCGAATTTCATAATGGAATTGATTGGACCTTTTCCCGCTGACACCACTGCACAAACCAAGAAAAAGTGCTTTCTAAATTTGTTAATAAAATTGTTCATCTGCATCATTGTAAATTTAACGTAAAAATGGTTTTACTAAAACACTGTAAACAAATTGCAAACAAACACAAAAACACTCACCCACACATAACAAACAAACATTTTACTGATACAATATAATGCACTGTAAATACCTCTTAAAATTATGTTATATTACTTTCGTACCTAGAATAAGATCTCATCACTGTATAATGTATAATTAAGATAGATTTAGTTTTAATCTTAATTATTTGAAATTTGCAATTTTAAAAATTTTACATAACAAATTTCATTGATAAGGGATCATCATTGTTTATTATATATAGGTATTATTATATAATAGGTATATTATAGTTTATGTTTATACTCTAAATCAAATCCGTGTATCTCTGGAAATTTGTTTTGTTATGAATAAATAAATAAACAAAAAAAAACAAAAAAGGCTAATTCGGAACAACATTACAATTTTTTACATAGTTTTGTGTTTTTTTTAAAATGGCATTAAATTTTTTGTCCAAGAAACTCTTCAAGATTTTGTTTTTATTGAAAATGGGTATGCCAATCAAACTAGCAACATTTCATAATTTCAAAACGCTTTATTACGCTTACATCTAGTTATAAAGATAAATTGGGCAATAATATATGAATGTAAATTAGCCATGTAAACCCTTGCTAAGCATAATTAAAAATGTAACATATTACTATAATTTTTTAGAATACAATTCTTATATTTAAAAAGAAATATGATATTAATAATATATAATTATTTTTTTTCGCACCATATCCTGAATACACAATTATAATAAATAGACAATACACAAATAAAACTAGAATATAATTGGTGGAAAAGCTCCTCATATCCATAAATTTCTGACCGTCTTTCTTTCCGTCTATGTTTGTGTTTGTGTCGTTAATAACTGGATTGATTTTCACTGTGAGTTAGGTTTACATTTTTTAATGTACTTTATATCTTCACTGAAGTTGTCACTTCAACCCAATTTTTTTTTCAGTTAAAAATAAAATTATGTTGAGTTATTTCAGGGAATATATTTTAAAACACGTTGGATTGGGTTCTCACTTCATATTATGCCATATTGAGTCTTAAAGAAATAAGACACAAATTTGCATGATCTAGTATGCTTTCTCAAGTACAGAACTGATCTGTGGGAACTTTGTTGGACATTTAAAAACCAACCTGTCGGCGCCCTGAATGAATTTAATAAAGAACAAAATTAATCTTTAGATTTCCTCACCTTTGATCATGACTGATATATGATAGTGAAACGAGAACAATTAGGATGGAATCATAAAAGAAGTGCTTATACCTGTCCTGCAGTTGCGAATGTCCGGATGCTTCTGGACCCAGGAGCGGAGTTTTAGGCAACGCCTGGGCGCGCATATCCTCGTCTTCTCTTAGTTCGCGCTTAGCCACCTGGGCCACTAAAGCCTTCAGTGCAGTCTTGTCCATTGCAATACTATTTCCTGAAATATAGGAACTAACAGTGTTATTAGGTGCAGCTAGATGACGATGAAGAACTATCCTCATCCTCTCAAATCCTGGAATGACTCAAACAATTTTCTCACCTTAAATATTTTAAACCTATCCAACGGTAGCGAAGTGGGTTTTTATTCAGTGTATAAGTTTTAATTAAATAGGTAATTCTGTGGGTAGTAGAGAAGAATTGTCTAAGAGATGTTTGAGACGCAATCCCTGAACATTTGCCTTATTGACTGAATGTTTAAACTTGGTAAAACCCGAAGGTCGTGATTGTCGGTGGCGGTAAGTAAGTAAGTTTGTAAGTAAGTTAGTAAGTAAGTAATTAAGTAATTAAGTTAGTAATTTTTATTCATTTTGACTAACACAGAGTAGAAGTATAGAAGTATAACACAAGTATAGATCCGACGACCCCCGAAACAGCCTCTCGCCGCGCTCGCGTTATAACATATGAATGATGACCTATTCGGTTTCTTATTTCATTCAAACTTTGCACAGAAAATGATCCAGACAGCTTGTATTGACATGACCAATCCGGATCTGTTTTACGCTTGCAAACAGCTCTTCAGGAACCTAACTCGACTAAGATCTCTGCAGATACACATAACATAATAAGCTATACTCTTAAAGGGATTATTCATCCGCTAAACTCAATAAATATGTTTCATTCAGACTAACTAGTTATGAATTTAGAAATTTAAAAAAAAATTATTTGGTCCACCATACCCAAAACCCATTTTTTGGTCAAACTTGGTATTTTTCGAGCTAGGTCCCATCGACAAAAATCTCCCATAAGAAAATAACATGGGGACGATCATATGCCCCGTGAGCCGTGACCTTAGAGGATTTTGATCCAAAAACTATTGACCATTATTGACGTACTCTACAGCCTTTTCTGTAATTCCTCTATATTTTGTTTCGTAATTTGGGCAAGTGGTTCGGTCAAAATATGCTGATACGAAGAAGGGGTGTGATTTTGGAATGTATGTGTGCGTGTTTGAGTGTATATTTGTGCACAGTTTTCAAGGCACGATGTTATAAAGAGCATTTTAGATTAATACGATGCTCTAGTATCTAGTGGAACAAAAATAAGCAGTTTAAAGATGATTAAGAATTTTCCCAAACGCCAATTTTCGAAAATTTCTGTATTGAAAATATTGAAAAATTGTGTAAAATCACAGTGACCACGATATAATTTTTTAAACGGTTATTTAAGTGTTTTATTATTTTATAGATTAAGTGTTTTTTTTTTTAAATTGGGGTAGTAGCCCCTTTAAGTGGCGAAGAACAAAATTATCATTGCGTTTGGGCGATTTGCGTTTGGGCCCTACAGGGTTGGCTTGGACGCTTTGAATTATAGTCCTCCACTGAAAATAAGTTATATAACTGAGTGGATAGACTCTAAATAATTTTTTTTTATTTTTATTATCAAACATTAGGTCCATCACATAGCTCAGAACTGACCAAACTAGATTTGCGCTCATCCTTGCCAATAAAAATCATAGTTTATCCATATCATTGCATGCATATCTTTATTGAGTCAAATTTCCTACTCACATAAACCTATATAATTTAAATGGCCTGTTAATGGGCATGAAAATGGTTTTAGGAGTTCCAAGTCATAACGTTAGACCTTCTGCTCTAGCCTGCATTCGGTTTTCACGTGTTATTTCAATAAAAACTAATATACGTGTTGTTCCGTTGTTTAATAACATGTTGACCGAGATTGCGATCCGAATGTTATTGTAACACTATGGCACTGCAAGGCGTCGTTAGGTTTTATAGGCCCGGTTTCACCTCTGTTTTAGGTCCGAGTTACCTTGAGAGGTGAAGACCCCGTCGTTGCAGCAGTAAACACAAACATTACCCGCTTAATTACAAGGTGTGTAATGTGTATTATAATTTTTAGGTTTTGATACCTATTTCAATATTTTAGCTAAAAACAGCTGTTGCATTTAGTGAGGCCAATTAAATTTGGATGCGAAATGCCATGGATATCACTTTGAACTTTGAAGTTAACCCAATTTTGCTATGTAAATTATTCAGTTGTTTTGTTTTGTTTACACCTGGATTTGATCCAGAAGTTTGAGAAATGCGATGGATTTGGCGGTCCGTCGAGACCGGCAATCCTGAGGGAAGGTTTTTTAGAGGGCATGCATTACTCCCAAGTCAGGTTTCGCACGGGGAAAAGAGTTTTGTGACGTCATATTTTATATAACCAATCAACAAATCATAATATAACAAGTAACATTATTACAATCATGTTTTTTGTAAATGGGTATATGACATTTGTCATGAAAAATGGCAAAAAGCCATTCATTTTGAAGTCTTGAAGAAAGTTAAGTTGTGATTTTATGCCATCTTATCTAGGAGCGGTTGTAAAATTCATTCATAAACGAGCCTGTTGAGTTCAAAGATTACGTCACCGAGTGATTTTTCGATAAACTTGGAAAGAGGAAACGTTAAACTTTGTTTTGCAATTACAAGTTGTGATATTTTACGTAAATAATTTAAAATTTCTATAGTGATAATTTTAAATGAATATCTTTCTGTTCAGCACGACGAGTCCATGTCCCCCTAACACATTCAGGCTAGAGTGTCGCATTATAATGACCAACATTGAGCTCTCCCTTAAAAAAATTAGCTATAGAAACTTGCTTATAATCGTCTATATTTGTTGCTTAACGTCTCTAGCACTGCCGCTATTCGAGACGAAGAGTGGTGATAGATGACGATGAAGGACGATTATAAGAAAAACATGCCTTTTGAGTGATTCGAACCCACGTTCTCGTATAGCCATAAGTTTCGGACCATCTCCCTAATCGTATGTATACCACCGCGTTGCTATGGGAAAGGAAGACAATATATGAGAAAATGCATTTATATAGGGAAGTCTGAAGAGTTTGAGTATGTCCTACTCAATAATGGTTTTAGCAGACAGAAAAGGAGTAGTGAAAGGGAGGAAGTCCTAATTAAGGCTTATATAAAAACCTTTAATTCGATGTCTTCCGGTTAAATTTTCCTTTATCTTTCTTTCTTTTCCCCAGGGCCAATGTATTGAATGTAAGAGCCCCACCCATTTGGTCAGCATCGCTACGTTTATGTGAAATTACTAATTAGGCACTAGGAGAAGTAACTAACATCGAGAAAGTAATTCTGTGCATGTTTCGAACGCTCTGCCCTGTAACGCACTTATAGCCTATACCACAGATGGAGGGTTCGAGAGCTAGTGTAACGGTTTCGGTCTCCTCGACGTCTGCTCGGCAGTCCGGGTTAGTGGAGGAACCTATATGACTTTCAAGGTTACACCGTCCTTTCGGAAGGGACGAAAGCCGTTGGTCCCCTTGATACTTTTAGAAAGGAGTAGGCTACGTGCCGGTACCGGGTTTCCCCTCATCCCTTCTATTCACACTTTATCCTCATCTATCACCACTCATCGTCTCGAATAGCCATAGTGCATTAATATGAGAAGTTAAGCAATACAATCAATCAATCAATCAATATTGAGCATGTTTCAAATTCATCCATTCTTTCTTTCCGTAGGAATGTTTGTACACTAACCAAAATTTGCGTGAATTGTAAGGTATCTAAAGCCCAACGCTTTAAAAAAATGTTAAATGCACGAATCATGATGGCTGGGTGACACCTCGAAGGTGCCCGAACTTGGTATGCTGTAGGCCTATATAAAGTGTCCGAAAGCCTACCGAGCGGCTCGGAAATTTTAGGGGGTAGATCTCATAT
>JAMZAV010010527.1:15000-21598 GCA_024449915.1 Sweltsa coloradensis
AAAATGGCGACCCACAAAAAAATTTTCTAACTATAGACCATTTCTATTTTGCCGTCAATAGAGAAAATAATGGAACGGTACGTGGGCAGATTTGATAATTAAATACCTAAATGATTTAAAAATAATTGATACAAAAAAATATGGTCCCAAAAAGGGAAAGTACAGGGAAACTGCTTGACGATTTTCGCAGACATTGTAAAGGGGGCTTTAAAACAACAACCTTAATTTTTTAACAATTTTTAAGATTTCAGCAAAGCTTTCGACACGTTGTTGCACAAACGATTATTGCATGCTTTAGATATAGGGGGAATATCGGGGCCATCATTAGACTGGTTTCAAGATTATCTTTTCAAACAGATGCATGGCTGTTAAAGTCAATAATGTTCTAAGCAAAAATGTTAAAATCACGTCAGGATTCCCACGGGGGATCTATTCTGGGCCCTTTGCTTTACCTCATTTATGTAAATGACATGTTAAAGGAAAGGGTAAAGAAATTCCTTGCATTTTTGTACGCTGACGATACAGCGCTGGTGATAGTTCAAAAAAATCTAGAAATTGCTAAAAAAGCTATTGCAGCGTGATTTTACAATTTGTTGAGATGGGCTCACGATAATGGTCAAAACAATTAATTTTAAGAAAACCAAAGTGATCTATATACACACTCCCTTTATGTCCCATCAGAAAATAGAAATTGTGTTTCATGAAAACGCCTGTTTGCATGCAAATCATAGAAGGGGATTACTGTCAATAAATGATAATTGTATGTGTAAAAGATACCTAGAAAAAAGTTTAAAAGAATTTTCGTATTTAGGTGTCATAATAGATCACAATTTCAAATGGAGTTTTCATTATTGAGAAATTAGTTTAATCGGCTTAGATCAGCTTTGTATAGTATTAAAACTCTAAAGCAATATGTCAAGGGGGTGTTTTAAAAGTTGTCTATCACGCTCTTGTAGAGTCTATAATTAGGTATGGCTAACTAGCATGGGGGGCTACATCCGGTACATATGTGCAAGATATTGTTAACATTCAAAAACGTATTTTTAAGATCATGTATCCTCACAAGTATGACAAAATGGTAATGTAGGTTAATGTTTGTAAATGAACTACATGAATAATGATACTAACGAATAACTATTTTGACAAAGATTACTTAGCTGTGCGCAAAATACATATTTATAAAAAGAAATAGAGATAGATTTTTAATACCGGCAACCAGATACAACCTTATGGAGATCAGGAAGAAAAATTATTGTACCTAAATACTTAAATACCTTACCTGACAATTTAAAATCTTTAAAATCTATGAATAAGGTGAAGAGGAAAAAAAAAGAATGGATTATAAAAAGGGAATGAATATTATTGTCTATGATTTGTCTTTGTTTTTGTTTTTGAAGTTATGTAATCTTTTGGGGGGGTGGTTATATGGTAGTATAATGTTTCTTATATTGTATACTATTGTGTTACTCTTTATTTTAGAATGTTTTCATTTTTTGTTATCTGAATTTATTGTATCACGACAAAATGAGAGTCAGAGATTGTTTATATATTTTTGTTGTAAAAGAGACTCTGCAGACCAAGCTACGTAAGTAGTTTTGCGGAGTCTGAAATTGTTGTATTTTTTATTTTTTCCAAAAAAAGAACAATTCAACCAAAAAAAAAAAACTACTACTACTACTACTACTACTACTACTACTACTACTACTACTTACTACTAAATACTACTACTACTACTACTATACTACTACTACTACTACTACTACTACTTACTACTTCTACTACTACTATACTACTACTACTACTAACTACTACTACTACTACTACTATATTTTTTTTATTCTTCTTTTTTCTAATAACATTTTTTGTTACCTATCTATTCACCTTCTCCTTCGGGAGTTATACATGAACCATGTGCACGTCCCAAATTGAATAAAGTTATTCTTATTCTAATATGAATGTATTCAGATTCCGCAATTATTGTGTAGAATAGTGCCTTCCAAACTTTTTATAGCCACGATCCATTTTTTTGAACGACAAACTTTCACGACCCACCTATGGTTATAATTACTAGGAAAACGCCAAAGTCGTCGTTAAAACGAGTGAGCGAGCCATTGGGATTGAGTCCCCCGGGATCATTTACCCTTCTCCCCCTACCTAAGGCTGGATCTAGACAGCATGGGCCCTTTCCTCCCTAGCTAATTAGACTACGGATGCAAATAGTCCCAGGTACTCAACTCATGGCTCGCTCACTCGTTCTAAAAACGTATTTGGCGTTTTTCCTAGTAATAATAATAAAATCCAAGGCCTGCGAACTCAAAATAACGAAAAGGGTTGAATTATAGTCATGACAATACATTTAAATATTATTGGATAAAGCGTAGCGATCGAAGCGAAGATTCCATTTCACTACACTGGAAAAAAAATCCGGAATGTTTTTTTTTTTTTTTGTATTTTTGTCTGTTGTCCGCACGATTCCGGCTAAACCGTACTCCAATTACGATGAAATTTTGTGGAGGCCTTCGAAATCTCTGAACTGAGAACTGCCACGTTTTGGGGCGCAAACGAAAAATTATTTCTCATTAAAATCCCCAATTTTACGATTTTTTTCGATTTTTGAAAAAACTTCATCTTCTTATAACACCTACTGCTTTATCCGATTGTTATGATTTTTGCTCAGAACCTTATTTATGAATTAAGATATTCGTTTTAAAATTTGAGCGAAATCAAAAAAAAAATTATTTCTCATGGTGATCGAATTTTACGGTTTTTTTCTTTTTTAAAACAATTCTTTGACTAAACCCTTTTTTCATGCTTTATGATTGTAATGATTTTTTACAAGACCTAAAATTTTAAAGAATTAGAAATAAGTGTTAAATTTAGCGCAATCGAGAAATTATTTTCCCTTTTAAAAATCGCAAATTTTACGATTTTCCTTTTTTTCAAAACAATTATTTTAATTTAAAAAATTAAAGTAATTTTTATTTTAAATTTTTTAAAAAAAAAAAAATCAACTTAGTAATGATTTTTCCACAGAACCCAAAAGAAAATCTGCATAACACATGGCGCTTAATGCACCCAAATTTCGCTCATCCACAACGCGGCGGGAATTGAGCGTTTTCTACTAATGAATAACATGATTAATTCACTTTTATCATGAAACGCCACTATAATCATCTTTTGAAATGCTTAAATATTTTTAGTAACACGCCAGGAAATTGCAAAGTTTAGCCTACTGTCCCGAGCGGAAATTTTGGGAAAATTGAGCGTGCAAGATGCGGGACACCTTGGGCACTGCAGGCATCGCCTGACATTAAAAACATGATTCGATATAAATGATTTCATCAAAAACAAAAGCCTTTAAACGCTAAATTAAATGTTACACATTTTCAGTCGATTGCGAGCCACTGTTGAGTACGCGGTAACACTTATTAGTTCGTTCGTTCGTATTATTGATATATAAAGTATAAGTGATGGGGTTTTGAGTTTAGTCGGTACATGGGCGCGTCAACCGTAAAGCTATAGTGCGCCACTCTAGCCTATAATAGGCTAGGGAGGAAAGACCCATGACCCCAGTCCCACACAATAGCTCGCTCACTTCAAGAGATTCCATGCATAGTATTCAAGAAATGCGCATCAATAGTCGGATTATTGGCTATCTAATTTCCCATTTCTTTCTTGTAGGTGATTTCCCAACACAGCTGAAATTGACAAGGTAACACCTATTTAAAAGGGGTTTAAAGGTAAAAAGAGTGATAGGAATTCTTATGACCTAAAATCAACTCTTCCAATTGAGGGAAAATTATTGAAAATATTTTGCAAAAGAGGTTTTTACATGAAGTGGATGCATCTGAAGGTTTAAGTAAAAACCAACATGGTTTTTGGGAAGGTAGATCAACGCAAAGTGCCTTCTAGCATTTACAGATTTATCTATAAAGGGATTGACAAGCGGAATGGTAAGGTTGGAGCTGTTTTTGTTGATCTTAGGAAAGCATTTGATCAGTACCTTTTTTACCCTCTTTTTAATAAACTAAAAACCAGGTATAACAAAAGTCCTTATTTGTTATCAATTTTGGCGGATTATTTTTTAAAAAGAAAAATGTTTACAATCTTGCAAAATATGTTCAAAAGTATTCAATATATTTTGTGGAGTACCACAAGGATCAATATTAGGACCCCTTTTAATTTATTCTTTACATAGATGATATATCTACTATAAGGGAGGAATAAATTATATCTTATATGCTGATGACTTGGTCTTTTATTTAGAAGGTGTGGATGTTAAAGAGATCGTAAGACGTCTTCAAGAAGTTTAAAGAGGATGGATGATTGGTTTCAAACTCAGGAACTTGATATTAATTATAGTAAAACAAATGTTATGATTTTTCATAAGGCTAATGATAAAAAGCATAAATGATATTCATTTGACGTTGATTGTAATGGTAAGCTCATTTCTAGAGTATATGAATTTAAATATCTTGGAGTTTTTTTAGATTGTAATTTAAATTTTAAGAAACATTATGAATATGTATGTAATAAAGTATCATCAGCAATAGGAATTATAAGTAGAATGAAGGGGTTGTAACAGAGAGAATGTTGAGGTTACTTGTAGATTCTTATATTCACTCTATTTTGATTATTGTTAGTGGTTTGGGCAGTAAGACCTATCTACCAAATAGTTGTACTTCAGAAGAGAATGGACCATCTGTTTGATTCAATTCCTATGAGCCAAGATTTTTCAAACTGATTGCTTCACGATTGAGGAAAGAAAGAAATATAGCGTACTGGTAAATACATACAAAATATTGAAAGGTTGTATTCAGGTATTTTACCCAATATTTTTTAATTTGTTGATCGTGATAGAAATTCTATTCTAATAACTCTTTGAAAGTTCCTAAATTAAATTTTTGAATCATTAAGAAAATCATTCTTGTACAGAGGAGTATCCTTTTTGGGAAATTTAATTTCTTATGATATTAAAGCCAGTTTACGAGCTAGGGAAAAGTACAATTTAAAAGTAAAATTGAAGCAAGATAATGAATCGAAAAAACAAAAAGAATTGATTTTTACTATTTATTTGTTGGGGCATTGTCTCTGTGGGTTTATGTAATGTTAATTTATATTCATATGTTCTTATTTATGATTTTGCTGTTCTCTTTGTTTGTTCATTATTGCTTTGATTTTGATGTATTCAAAGTATTTTCAATTGATATTTTTCCCGCCTAGATTGTCTGGTTGCCGCCCACTGGTGGAACTTGCAACTTGAGTTAGGTGTCCTGTATCATTGCTGTGATCAGTTTTTGACATGAACAATTTTAAATAATTATATATCTGATATAATTATATTATTGAGTCAAGATCTTTTGCACTAATTTGTTATCAAGATTTGAACACAAGAATGATGGTTGAAACACAAGAATGAAGATTCGCGTTCGGTGGTTTCTTCCGCGAAAGATGATTACTCCCTGATTTGCTGTTCCTGATTTTGGCAAACCTCATATTCGTTCGAGTGGGATCGTCTAATAAATCAGTTTTTTTCTTTTTGTTTTTCTTTTTTAATGTTTTTTTTTTTCTTTTTTCTTTCTTCTTTCTTTCTTTGTTTCTTTGTTTCTTTTCTCTTTCTTTTCTTTTCTTTTTTTTTCTTTTTCTTTGTCTTTTTTTTTCTTTTTTCCTTTTTTTCCCCTCCTTTTTTTTTTTTTCATTCTACACCCTTTTATATTTGATTCATTCATTAATGCATATAATATTATTTTTTTTATTTGTTACCAAAATGTTGTGTTTAAATGCATGTTGTTGTAATGCTACTATTTCAAATATCTACGAAAATGTGTTTATTGTTGTTTCTGCATCTATTTAATTAGATTTATTTAGTTGTCCTCCTTTGTAAATCCGTTTTTTTTAACTGAATAGGATAGACGTTAAATAAATTAATTAATTTTAAATAAAACTCGCCTAACAACGACTTAGGCGTTTTCCTTGTTAGATATTGAGGGGCAAGGATCCCCTTAAAATGTAATTTACTGTTTTTTACTTATAAGTGTATTATTCTCATTCTACATTGAATATAAATAATTGTGCATATACACAACTTATCTATTTCTCAAAATGATTAATGAACAGTGTGGGGAAGGTGCGCTTGATTTCGATTTCTGTTTATACCGTTAACTGGATGACGTTTTACATCGATATGAGTGATTTTCAGGCGCAAGGGTTTCGGTTCGACATTCCTGCCATACGAATTTGTAAACGTAGCAGCACCTTCAAAGCATCAGAAGAAAAAGTTGGATATGATGTTTGTTTAACAGAAAACAGTAATGTAGTTTTTAGGTTGAATTGAATTTATTTTTTATCTTCGTGTCTTCAGACCGATCGATGAGTTCTTCGACAGGTTTACTATTTTAAAATAATCAGAACATTTTTTTGATTTTCTAAACCTTTCGTGATTCACAGCTTGGGAACGATGTCCTAGAAGATACCGAATAAAATGGTAACACTTACAAGTTGTTCTTCGGCGTTTACTTTTGTAATTTAAGTTTAACCCAACATTATGCAGCTTATTCAGTTTTGTGGTCCTTACAGAAACTTCCTTTAAAAGGTTTTG
>JAMZAV010010528.1:0-21800 GCA_024449915.1 Sweltsa coloradensis
AACGGCTTGATGTAATGAGAAAATGTACTGCTGTGATTTATTTAATAAATACAGATTGTTAAAACCCAAATAAGTCTGATTTTTAAATTTTTTTACCTAGGTATACCCACAATCCATATCCTTCATCTTCACACGCAATGCATGTCTTGAGAATGCATGATGACTTCACCCAAGCTTGTAGCAAAAACAAGTCTCGACAGGTTTGCATGACGTCATCATGCACTGCAATATTAGGTTAAAAGTGGCACACTCTTGTATAACGACCGTCATCTTGAATTCCAAATCTAAAAATAAATCTAAGGTTACAGAGGTCATACTCTTGTGTAGTGGCGGCCATCTAGAATCCAAAATCCAAATTCAAAAGTTAGGTTAAAGCAGTCACACTCTAGTGTAGTGGCGGCCATCTTGAATAAAAAAAAAACATAAAAAAAATTACAAAAAAAGATGTGAGGTTGAAAAGGGTTTCACACTCTAGTGTAGTGGCGGCCATCTTGGGAAAAACCGGCGGCCATCTTGGAAAATGTGGGGAAAACCAATGCTGGTGGTGGCTCACTACCTACTTCTGGCTATAGCGGAAATCGAGCACTGGGTCTTCTGCATTGGAAGCAGAGACGCTAACCACAAGACCAACGAGACCCTATACATTGATTCCTCTTACCGACCAATCACATTACATCCTCCACTTTACTTAAGTTGTTAAATGTTGGACCAACTCCGATAATCATAAAGTTTCCGCTTGTAAAACTTGAAAACTAAAAGTATAAAGTCAGGGGCCTTGTTCATAAAAACAACTTCCCAAACATCTTTCGATTGTAATATTTCACATTTATGACGAACATTAAAAATGGTTGATTGGTTCGAAGACATAAATGGTAGACCAATATAGATCTTTACATCCATCTAGGGGCAACGTAGGAAAATTAGTTTTTTAGAGATTGCGTGATAGAATAACAGCAATAAGCTAGGAGATGGAACAGGATAATGCCGAGATATCGGCCATATTGGGCTCAAGTGACCTCAAAGGAGAAATACTTTTATTCCTGTGGTCATGAGACATTCAACGAAACTCGAGCGCTTTGCACAGTTTATTTAGATTTCCTCAGTTCACCTAACAATTATTAAAAATATGTTAATTTTGCAACATAGTTGATAATTTTCAACGGTCCAACATGAAAAAAAACAACATAAAAACATATTTCGGAACCTCAAAAATGAATTTTCCGTGTTTTTCTGTTCCGGAAGATGTTTTTTGTTTTAATTTTACATGTTTGACCGTTGAAAATTATCAACAACCTTCAACGTGGTTTGAACCATGTTACAACATTAACATATTTCTAATTTTTATGTGAACTGAGGAATTCTAAGTAATACGCGTCAAGCTTTCGAGTTCTGCTGAATGTCTCGTGAATACTCTTAACCGGAACCCCTCAACTTGAGTTTTGTAAGTATTAACGTTTGTATGTTTTTGTATTGTAGTTGATATTTTATTAATTCCTATGTGAACGTCCATGAATTATAATATAATTATATTTAAAAAAAACTATGAGAAAAACGGGACATTTTGCCGGCCCGACAACTATTTTCTGAACACTGATACAAGAAACAAACAAACGGTACGATCCCTGTAAAACTGGGACGTTGGTCACAGAATTCTTTATACAACCAATCTTCGGTCTTGGGACTCTAACCATACTATTTACTCAACGGTTTTAGTTCCATTCCCCCCCAGGTAACGATTCCGTCTGTAAATCCAAGCGAAATCGTTTCCCCCTACTGTTGACAAAATGGAACATCTGCTTGATATTCATAAAGCTATTTAGAGCTTTGCACAACATAATCAAATATTGAATCCGATCCAGCTTCCGAACCCGATACGAGTGTAGCCTGCGGAAATAGGTCGCTTAATGTTTTCCACTGGTATCGCGTTGAGCATGAGGACGTGTTGGCTGATTAGTTCCTGGGAGGACGATTCGACTAATCGAAACATTGCGATTATGCAACAACCAGTGGCGTATCAACGAATGCATAAAGAATTCATAATTATTTCACAGATGCACCGAAGGCTAAGTGGCGGGGAGGGGGGTCCGGGGGGCTTGCCCCCCAGAAAAATATTCTCCTTAAGGTCATTTTTGGGAAAATCTGTGCGTTTTAAAACATCACAAAAAACAACTTTTTATCAACTAAAATCCTGTTTTAATAAAAAAATCCTCTTTCAAGGTCAGTTTGGTGAAAATCTGTGCGTTTTAAAGCATCACCAACTTTTTTATCTTCTTAAATCTAAAACCCTGTTTTTAATCTACAAGTTTTCTCTTTCAATGTCATTTTGGTGAAAATCTGTGCGTTTTAAAGCATCACAATAACCAGCTTTGTATCTACTAAAATCCTCATTTGGTCAGATGTCAATTTGACTTTAGTATTGCGATAAAATAGTTATTCTATATTCTCCATCGAAACGTTAAAGTGCACTTACTACACTTTTTTCGGCAAAGGGAGGTTGTCCCCCTCCCCCTTGGATACGCCACTGGCAACAACTGCTGTGTAAGAGAATGTAGTAGAGCTAGGTGCCCGCAACAAATACTCTCTTATTAGGGAAAGAAGCTGCCCTATATGTATCACTTTTCAGTCCGTCTAAATGTGCGTGTGTCACGTTTAAAAAAACAAACATAACCATTGATTGAAATGCTTCCTTTGTTAAAATCTGTTTTAATACACTGTCATTTGTTTAATCGGGGTTTTGGAATTATGCCAACAACTTGTGTACGAGAATTCGATATTGTAGGTTGCCTGAAATGGGAGATAAATGTAACAAATACACTTTTATTATGGAAAGAAGTTGAACTGTTAAGTCGTGTCAATAATGAGGCACTGTTTGACGTTTTGCCACCCATGTTGGTGGCATTCTTGACGCGTCTGGCGAAACGCCGAGCAGTCCCTCATCATCGACACGACGAAACAGCCCAGTGACCCGACAGAAGATAATTAATTGCTATAGTTAATCGTTTTTTTTTCTAGGGTCATTTAAACAACTAAGCTCAAATAAATAAATAATTAGTTGTTCACTATTGCAAAACGAGACGATCAATACGATTGTTAAATTCACTCAAAACCATATATATATTAATTACACCTATAGTAGGCTAGATCCACAGTCATTAATCCACATCCGTGACAATTTGAAGCAACCTTGAATATGTTTGCATGTTAAAGTAGATGGGATTGGGAGCGATTTGTAGCCCAAATATTTTTCAAGCTTGCTGTCAGTTGACAGGTGAGCATATTAGCCATTAACACCAAATGATTACTTAATTCCCTTATTCAATAACTTATTATTGTTTCAGTTTGTACATTCCCATGCTGCACAAGCTAAAACCATATCAAACAATCCAGTAAAATACTTTATTGCATTAAAAAAACATAAATAAAAACGCCAAATCGCCATCTTGAATATGGCAGATTGACGCTTCAATTTGCCACGATCGCGTCTGTGCGGATGTATTGGAGACTGCGGATCTAGCCTACTATAGATGTTAAATTCATTGCTTTAAAAACGCTTATCCATAAACGCGACTGTAAAAACACTGGTAAAGCAAAACAATTCTAGCTTGAATCTAGAGAAGTAAGGAAGATGCCAACACGTCACATTCTAGCTCACTTTACTGAGAAGTCTGGGTTTAATTCATGTATTCAGTTCTCTCCCTAACAACCTAGGTTAGGGGAGGGGCGGGGGGGGGGGTAAGGTGTCCGTATACCTCTTGACACTTGCTTAGAATTCAGTTCTGTTCTGATGTGGTTTAGCTTTGAAATGTGGCAACCCTGCACGATTAGCGTAGCGTAGCGACAACAGAGCATATTAAGTTTCAGATGGATATTGAGGGAATTAGAGGTAAAACGTCTTCGTAACGACTTCGGTAAACATCGGTTACGTTCGCTGCTAGAATTCATACTTCGGGTTTTAACATGTTTCTACCAATTATGAAAGATTAGACCCAGTTCCCACTAATAGGGAAGACTCACAAATATTTTTTATTATTCTAATATATTCAGGGCCAGTTTCTGATTACATAAATATAACATTTTCGATATTTCAAAAATATTTTCAGTCACTAAAGTGAGCTTAAAGTTTTAGCGTAATAATGGCGGGAAAAACATGGCAATACGTCATAACCCTACAACCAATCACCGCGTGTGGTCATTGAATAACAGCATTTTTGATGATTATCTTACTTCTAGAAGCACTTTTAGAATAAAATTTGTTTGTAATAAACAATAATTTGTATAACAAGATATTATAACATTTGCAAATTTGAGCATACATTTTTAACGATTAATGGTTTTGTTATAACATTTATAAAGAAAATTTCAACAATGGACTTTTGTTTTCACACGAGCTGGTGAACAGCTGAGAGGTGAATTCAGCTCTGTGATCCAGAAGAACGTGGTCAATTTCATTCATTACCAACAATGTCCTTAGGGTTATGACGTCACACGTCTTTTAACGATAAAAGCGCGGGAATGAGCAACCGTGAAACTTTGTACCTCGTGTAGAATATACAGTTAGCTTTTGAGTGTTATAAACTACGGCGATTGTGCTATTCAGTGAATATCTACTGATTCTATACTCCAGCGCTAATATCTAAAACTGGTGAGACTTCCTTATTGGTTATGTTATAAGGGGATAGGACGTACGTGTTAAATTGTGTTAAGAAATGTATTATAACAAAAACCAAAATTATTTAGACGGACCAATCAGACGTCAATAATCCTTACGACGATTAATGAAAAGGAATAACTTCATTATGACAGGGATATCTGTTTTCTTATAACTAAAATAATTTCTTAAGACTGAAACACGACTGTGGGAATTGGTCCTTAGAGAACAGTCATTAAAATAAAGGTGGTTTTTAGAAAATCAATAATAACAACATTTAAATTTTGATAGATAATATGAAATAAAATCTTATTGACCCTGAAAGGAAAGTGGCAATTGAAAAACAACACACATAAAACAAATTATCAAGGTCACAAACCCACGAGAAAATTGCGAATATTGAAGCCACTTTTCCTGGCTCTTCCTCAAAGAGTAGGCCTTTGCTAGAGGAAAACCCAGGAAGACTGGCTTGAAAATTCGCAATTTTCTAGTGTGTTTGTGATAATGGGAGTTGGTTTTACGAGTTTTTTCCCCCACAATATTAACACTTTCATGATAAATTTTTATTTTAAATCCACACTCCATAAAATAAATTAATGTACTGTTTACTTTAAAAGTTTTAATTTATCAAATTTTGACTTTATACCAACAATAAAACATGAACAAGTAAAATTTTCAGTATGTGTTTTATGTGATCATTGTTTACTTTGCTGAGCAACGAAAATTCGTTCACCCAAATTCTATGTTTTCAATTAAGAAGTTCTACTTTCGACGTTGTTTTAAATTGCTACAAATATAAGGTACATGTGAATACAATGACACGAAGGAATTGAACTGGAAACTTCATTACGATAACAGTAAGTGTAAATGGTTTTATTATTCCATAGATTTAAATACTTTAAAACGAAAAATTAGATGTATAGCTAGTAGAGCGAAAGAATGTTTGTCAAATCAAAAAAGTTTTTGGTAGCTAGTGCAATTTCCTTGATATAAGCCTAACATTTTATTTTTAAGATTGTGCTAAAAACGTCAGGTTAAGTTAAAGAGATTTATAAGGAATGTAAGTTAGGTGTAATATGTATGTAAGGTAGGTACCTTATGTGAGGTAAAAAAAAGCGAAAGTAAAATCAAATAACATCATAATTTATTCAATCAAATTCTGTCATTGCTTTAGCTATTAAGCTACGTTCGCTAATCCGGAAATATTGCTTTGTTAGTACAAATACTCGACAAATAGTTGAAGAAGAATATTGCATAGTTTTAAATCGATAACGGTTTTTTAAACGTAATATCGCTAAGATGGTAATTCATCATGGTTATCAAGAACAGGGTGTAACATAAAGCTAAATTATGAAGAGCATTGCCTTCAGGCCCCCCTGACCCGACCCCGGCCAAGCTCCCGCCTCGGCCCCTTGCATCCAGCCACCTACTCCTACATGCCCTCCCCTTGCTTGTGGCTGGTTCTGACCAGCACAGGCCTGTCCACTCCGCGTCTCCCCGCGTCACCCCTTACTCTCCTCCTCTTTAGAAAAAAAATATATTGTTATACTAGCTCCAACAAAAGAATGCAGATGCTTGGTAGCGGTGAGGGTAGAAAAAATGCCCGGTAAATGAAATGTCGCCTTTGTGTACGAAAGAGAAATATCTTTTACCAACGCAAGCAAAAATTATCTGTGCTAGATCACAGAGTTCCTCCGTGTGCAAGATCTACGCTGAGCTAGCGTGAATAGAATTGACAAAGTTGTTATGTTGGGAAAACAATTTCGAGCCACCTGCATTTTTTCGTTGGGACCACTATATTAACTGACTATTAAACTACACTATCACAGGAGACGCAATATGACCTAACGGTTGAAGCGCCCTTGAACCTAATAAACATCAAACATTAAATGCTGAAACGCGTCTGAGCAAGCATCGAGCCACTGAGTGTGCGCCTCCCCCCTCACCCCCTCCTTCCCTCTCGTATTCTAAAGGGGAAATGAGCCGTTAACGTTCAGCTACACTCCGCGATGTTGTTCTTTTCACCCGCTAGATGGTGACTG
This sequence comes from Sweltsa coloradensis, assembly GCA_024449915.1. Taxonomy (NCBI): domain Eukaryota; kingdom Metazoa; phylum Arthropoda; class Insecta; order Plecoptera; family Chloroperlidae; genus Sweltsa; species Sweltsa coloradensis. The sequence goes on from JAMZAV010010528.1 coordinate 6,691, forward strand.
ATGCGCGCACGGCCTATGAATACGAGGCCGCCCTTACTCACTGCCCGCCTTACATGTAGACCGAGACGCACGACCTATACATATTTATAAGGCAGGTTCGCACCGGAGATAACTCTTAGAAAGATGTTTAATGCATTTCAGACGGGCGGACATGAATGGGCTGACAGGGGCGTTGAAAATATCCGGAAAATGTGTCATATTATTCTTCGTCAAAATATAAATAAAACTTAATTTTTTTTTTTTGGTTGTGCGTCTATGGCGGGTTCAACATTATTATTACTATTTTTGGCAGATTGCCGATGTTATACTTAAATAGTACAACCCATAACCAACTTTCAACAACGCGAGTTGGTGAGGTGGGTTACGAACGAAGGTGTAATTCGTCCAATCAACAGGCGCAGGTTGAGGTTTTATGGATTACATTAAAACAAATTGGTACAATACTTTAAAAAGTGTAAAATGTGATTGTAAAATACAAAGCTTATATGCTTGTATAACTGCAGTCATATGGGTGCAGAGTTGAGATAAGCATAATATGCTTTGTAACATTACACATTTAACGCTTTGAAAGCCTTCTGCCAATGTTTCTTTAAAGTACCTAATCCACAACCTTCATCGTACATTGTCACTATTGTCGTCGATCGAGTATTGTTACCATGGTTTGGTTTGTTTTATTTGGATTGAAGGTCGTTAAGGGAACGGGGTAAGGTCCCCGACGACGACTGCCAGGGCTCGCCTCTAGTTTTGGGGAGTAATATACTCCGTTCTTACAAGCTGATGTTTGCGAGGTGGACTTTTTCTCTTGCATCGCCTTGTACAATTAGCAGAGTCATGCTCTGGGCCAATTCTACCCCGAGCCCAGTCGGGGGATGTTATGATAGTAAATAGACTCCCTTATTTCAACACCCGTCTCTGAGATAACCTTTCCCAACAACCAAAAACAACCCCCCCTCCTACGACTCGTATTATCGACTCGACCAGACGCACTTTCCTGAAATGACTATACTTGCAAGAAAATGTCGTCAACATTCGCAAAGTTCGAGTTCGCAAAAAACTTCCGTCAACTTTCGTGAAGTTTCGCCCGGTGAAAAACATCCGAAAGTGATGAGTGGTTTTCAGCGTGACTTGAGTTTCCGTCGGTTTGAGCGAGAAAAAGTTGAGATTAGTGAAATAGGTCAAGATGTTGACGGTGGCTGAATATAAGCAGTGTTTTCCGCCTCTGGAGGCCAAAGGAAAATTGGCTTGTTGGTCTTGTTGTGTGGCTCGTTGGTCTTGTGGTTAGCGTATCTGCTTCCAATGCAGATCGTCCAGGGTTCAATTCCCGCCAAAGTCAGAAGTTTTCTTACTTCTGATTTGGACTTAAGTCCATCAGTTCTTGTCTTAGGTGTTTGTAAACGGTGACTTTGGAGTCGTCTTAGCAACGAAGCACATAATAATTCAGAGTTGTTCTAAATAGGCCTTGTTGATTCTGGCGTTGATCCGCGGGTGTTCGCACTGTTCATACCACTGATTGCTATATTTCCTATTAAAAAATATCGATCTTTGGTTGGTTATCGCTCACTCGGCGATTGCGTCGGGGCCTACAGGGTTGGCTTGGTCGCTTTGATTTACTGTCCCCCACTGAAAATCAGTTCAATACCTGAGTGGGTAGACTCTAAATACAATTTATTTATTTATTATATAAAAGAACGAAATTAATAAATTCTTATTTAGAGTACTCACTCATTTACATACCGTAACTGATTTTCAATGCGAGAAATTAAATTTAAAGCAGACCAAACCAACCCTGTAGGCGCTTACACCATCGATGAGCGAACAATGACCAACTAGAGACCGGTATAGAAAACACCAACTAAACAAACCGGACACGATTCCACCGTAGGCGGTGCCAGAATCAACTAGGCGTATTCGGAACAATCTAAGAATTTATTCAATTATGTGCCTCGTTGCTAGGACGGCTCCTAAGTCTCAGTTTTTACATTCCTCAGCCAATAATTGCTGGACTAAAGTCCATATCAGCCTCTAGACGGATTCAAACCCTGGACCTTCTGCTTTGGAGTCGGAGACCCTAACCACGGGACCAACAAGCCAAACAAAACTTATTTATCTGATTATAATAGCAAGAATTTGAAAACATTATAATTATTTTTATTACCATATTCAAAATATTTTTTAAAATTATAAGTAATTTGATATTGCAAATTATACACTATACACAATTACACAATAGGTTATAGGTCAAAAAAGAGAAACTGAATTGATTATGTAACGCACACGTTACTGAAAGGGGCTATTACCCCCAAAAATTGTTCTTATCACATAATCTACAGCAAAATACTACACCAAAACGACCATTCAAAAGTTATATCTTGTGATTGTGATTTTACACGAATTTTTTTTATTTTTATTATTATTATTATTATTATTATTATTATTATTATTATTATTATTATTATTATTATTATTATTATTATTATTATTATTGGTTAATTATTTTGTTAAGGTTTTAAGGATGTATAGTTCATTAATATTTACCGTGGCGGCTGGCACAATTAAAATGTTAATATGTGAAGCAGTCCTTCACACGAGCAGTCTGCTCATGAAGGCAACTTGCTTGTTTGATATTGTTAAATGTATTGTGTGTGTTTAATCAAATAAATTGAATTGAATTGAATTGAATTATTATTATTATTATTATTATTATTATTATTATTATTATTATTATTATTATTATTATTATTATTATTATTATTATTATTATTCCAATACTATAAAAATTTCATCAACGAAAATAAACATAATATCAAAGACACGTGGCAGTCAATTAATGAAATAATAGGTAAGCGGAAAAAAGAGTCTGTGGATGTAGTTATTAGCCGATTCCTGGGGAAGACAGAGAGTGAAACTGTTATCGCAAATAAATTTGCAAAATCGTTTATTGATGAGGTTGATAAGAATATACACAACTGTGAAGTGCAGTGTGTACGTAACGAGTTTGGAAACGATGATAGGTACAAGCACCAACCCCAATCTATGTACATACCTCCAATCGATGAAGTAGCGGTTAAAGAGATTATCAACAACATGAGTACAAATAAGCAAGCAGGCATTGACGGTATACGAGTTATAAAAATTTTTTAATGAGATAAGTCCGGTAATTGCGCGTTTAATTAACTTGTCTCTAACCGAAGGGGTGGTGCCGGAAAAACTGAAGACCTCCATTGTTAGACCTATTTATAAAAAGGGAAATCACCTTGAATACTCTAACTATAGACCAATTGCCATTTTGCCAAGTATTGAAAAGATAATGGAAAGATATGTTGCCAATTGTTTAGTAAAATATTTAGAAAAGTTTAATATTATCAATAAAAATCAATACGGATTTCAAAAGGGGAAAAGTACTTCAGATTTGCTTGTAAAATTTGCTGATTTAGTCAACTCTAAGCTTAACAAAAACTATCACATTTTATGTATGTTTATTGACTTCACTAAAGCTTTCGATACACTGAATCACAAAAAAAATGATGGTTGCTTTAGAACGAATTGGCGTTAGAGGCCCTCTTTTGGCATGGTTAAAAATTATTTTCCAAATAGAAAAATTATTGTGCGAGTAGGAGAGTGTGAGAGGGAAGCCAGAGTATGCTCAACAGGTGTACCGCAGGGATCTATTTTAGGGCCGGTTCTGTATTTAATATATGTTAACTGTATGGTACATTACATAAGTAAATGTTTTTCTTTTTTCTTTGCTGATGACTCAGCATTGGTAGCAATTCACAAAAACATAAAAGTTGCTGAAATATTTTTACAGGAAGATTTTATTAAAATGTTAAGATGGACACACGATGAAGGCCTTATCATTAACTCAGCTAAAACAAAGATTGTGCATATTTCTTCACCTCACAATGCCGACCATAATGCTAATATAAATATTATAACTCATTCCTTTGATTGTTTGCATGATTCTATTCATCATATGGATGGTATTATCATAAACTGTAATTGTGTAAATAAAATAGAATCTGTTTACAGTCATGAATATTTGGGGGTGGTGATAGACCAAAATTTTAGTTGGGATGTTCATATAGAAGAAGTGAGTAGACGGCTTAGATCATGTGTTCATCAGATTTATAAACTAAAGTATGTACTTCCTTATACTCTACTCCGAACCGTATACATAGCACTTGCTGAGTCAGTCATATCATATGCCCTGCTTGCATGGGGCAATGCATCATTTTCAAATTTAAAATATATTATTTCACTGCAAAATAGAATGGTTTGTTTAATATCCCCTTATAAAAAAATGGTACATGTATCACAACTTATGATTTATATAGATATTGTAATGTTTTACCTGTAAATGTACTGTTCACTTACAAGTTATTAGTTACATTTTATTATGATAATTCGTTAAAACTATTGTTAGTCATAATGCAAATACTCGCGCCAGGGAGGCAGAGTATTTGAAAATACCAACTTTCAACAATAAGTATGGGAAAAGAGCTTTGCAATACAGTGTACCTTTACTTTAATAAAATTCCCAAATATTTACGAAGTATAGATCAAATAAGTAGGGTAAAGGATGAGTTAAAAGTGTTTTGTTATATGAAACAGACATTGCATGTAAGTGGGATGCGTAGTATTTTAAGTTTCATTTTCAGTGTATTATTATTTGTTCAAGTTTTCTGTATGTTTTTTGGTTCTAGGTATTTTGTTGTTTTTCCCTTGTACTTATATCAATATTATAAAGTCTGGAGTCTGGGTTATTTTTATTAATTGTCAATGTTTTTTTATCCCCACAGCTAAGCCGCTTGTGTGGCTTGTGGGACTCGTTTCCATACTGAACTAATCATGTATTTAAATATGTACTTCCAATAATAATAATAAAAAAAAAAAAAAAATTATTATTATTATTATTATTATTATTATTATTATTATTATTATATTATTATTATTATTATTATTATTATTATTATTATTATTATTATTATTATTATTATTATTATTATTATTATTAGACCGACCATCGTTGGCGCCATCCCCCGCCCCCACCACCCCACACACACAACAGGCAATGTGGCCAATATCATCTTCCACCGCAGGCACACATGGGATGAAAACGAGGGCTCAAACCAGGAGCAAAGCAGGAATCTCTTCAGTCTTTGGACAATGCGGCTCACAGTAGGCTGCGAAACGTCAAGCGCGCAATAACACAGGTATGTGTTATTACACTCTTAATAACGCGGTACAATGTCCCGAAAACCGTCTAATATTAATTATTATTATTATTATTATTATTATTATTATTATTATTATTATTATTATTTATTTATATTACTTCATTTATTTATATTTATTTTAGTTTTTGGATTCTGAAATTGGCAAACATTGGCGTTTTGAGGAATTATATAGGTAGATATAGAGGTAGATACTAGAGCATCGTTCCAATATAAAATATCACTTTATAACATCGTGTTTTGAAACATTGCACAAATATAAACTCAAATACGCAAAAATATGCTTTCCAAAATCACACCCTTTCTTGGCAATCAGCATATTTTGACCGAACCACTTGCCCAAATTACAAAACCAAAACATAGCGGATTTACAAAAAAGGCAGTAGAGTATGTCAATAGTGGCAAATATGTTTTCAAACAAAATCCTCCAACGTCACGGGCATAAAGATCGTCCCCATGTGATTTCTTATAGGAGATTTTTGCCGATGGGACCTACCTCGAAAATTACTAAGTTAAACAATTTTTTTCGGGTCATTGTAGACCCAATATCTTTCTGTTACTTTATGAATTCATAACTAGTTAGCTTGAATGATTTTTTTTAGTATATCGGGTGAATACCTCTTTAACTAGATGTTCAGAAACTCGCCCAGCCTAGTTGTTAAGTAAACCTGTAACTTCCACAACAACTTTATTCTGAGCCACGACGAGCGAGAAATAACAAGTTGCTCGAACTAGTAAAGAAAAACCGATATAAATCTTACGAAATCAAATTTACTTTCCAGCCAGCTTATTTTCGATTTTGAATATATTTACCAACTTCGTCGCTAGATTAAGATTGTTCGCAAGTTTGTGCCTCGTGTCTGGCGGGTTGTAGCATCTCAGGGGGGGGGGGGTGATTGACAGGGGGAGGGAGGGGGAGGAGGAGGGGGGTGAGGGTGGGGGTTGTAACACGGTTAGGATTTGATCAACATTCACAATCATCCTGGGAACACTGGACTTGACAGGTTTCAGAAGTAACTTAACCCTTTATAGGGTAAAGGAGAAGGACCCAAAATTTTGCTTTGAAGCAATTCGTGCAATTCGCCCAATTCGTGATTTTTTTAAAGAATTTTAGATTTTTAAATTTTTTCCTTTATCTTTAAGGAATAAAATACTGCTTTTTAATTTCAAATTGACATCAATGTTCAAAATAATTTTAAACTAGGAAAACGCTAAAGTCCCGCCGCGTTGATAGATGAGCTTTTTAAGTTTTAAGTTTGCTTGGGATATCTTTACTTTTGCAAGTGCTTTGTTTTGCTACCTACGCATTGTAGGTAAATGTTGTCAAGTTTCTTTTGTTTTTTTGTCAATTGGTATTATTTACCGTAAAAAACTTATATTAAAAGCTTTATTTCTATAGATTCTGGCTAACTTTTTCAACTTTTTCTTTAAAAGGTACTACATCACCATAGCCTTAATGTCCATGTATAATATGAACGTTGTAGCCCCACCCGTTTGGTCAGAATTGGCCCAAATGGCACGAAAATATCGCACAAAAAGTCAAAAACTTTATTAAAAGCTTTATTTCTATAGATTCTAGCTTTCATTTTCATTTTTTTCTTTCATAAAGCAATACCTTACCATTACCTTAATGTCCATGTGAAATATGAATGTTTTAGCTTCACCCGTTTTGGTCAGAATTGGCCCAAATGGCACGAAAATATCGCCCAAAAAATCGAAAAAAATCGTAAAAGTACGATATTCATGAGAAATATTTCTTCGATTGTACCCAAAAACGTGGCAAGTCTAAGTTCAGAGATTTCGAAGGTCCTGTCAAATTTTCATCCAGATCGCATATGCCGTTTGCCCGGTAGAGAGCGAACAAACAACAGAAAAAACAAAAAAAAAAACAAAAAAACAAAAAAAACAAAAAAAACAAAAAAAAAAAACACCCGAGCTAAATTTTTTTGGGGGTCGGTGAAATTGAAGTCTTCGCTTCGCTCATCCAAAAATGATTTGATTAAAAAAATTAGACATTTTTTTGCAATTTTTTCCCCCCATTTGTTTTTTTACATGTTTAAATTGAAACTACTACAGGCAAACAAAATATCCGGGACATCCCGGAAATTAGTGTTTTTGAGTGTTATTATACACAATTGGATTTTTTAACCATTCTAAAAATCATTCTAATCATTAGAATTTAATATGGAAAATTTGTAACAATTTCAAACAAAACAATGCATCTTTTCACCCGGGTTAAAATTGAAAGATTGGAAAAGTAACTTTGGAAGTAATTTAGGCCTTTGTATTTCGGTAGCTTGTAAGTTACTTTTTTAAGAAAGTAGAATAAGACGAAACTTAAAAACACCAAAAATAAGAAACGATTAAATAATAACACAATCATTCAGTAACATTATTCTTTATGACTGTGGAACGGGAACTAGAAGAAGTGAAATGTGAATAGAATGGATTTAACTTATTGAATTTTGAATTATTCATTCATGAGAGATTCTAAAATTTAAAGCGGCATAAAAGCAATTCGAATTTATTCCCTTGTATAAAATATGATACGATGAAAATAGTGATGTGCTGTTAAAAATAAAATTATTCGAAATATGGTAGAGGTATATATCATCAATGAATAACTGTTAAAGGCGTATTCACCCGCTCAACTAAAAAATATATTTCATTCAGTCTAACTAGTTATGAATTTATGAATTAACAAAAAAAATATTGGGTCCATCTTGACCCTCTTAAAAAAGTCAAACATAACATTTTTCGAGCTAGGTCCAATCGGCAAAAATCTCCCATAAGTAAAAACATGTGAACGATCTTTATGCTCCCTAATCCAAGAACTGATGGACTCAAGTCCAAGTCAGAAGTTAAAAAAACTTCTGCCTCTAGCGGGAATTGAACCCTGGACTTTCTGCATTGGAAAAAGAGATGCTAACCACAAGACCAACGAACCAATTTCACACATTTGATAAAGATCCAAATCGCCCAGGCATTGAACCAGCTTGCATTCACCCCGCAAACGAAATTCCCCCCCCCCCCTCCCCCTCACCACGCCAAGCACGTGGTTGAGTAGGATTTAATAATTTCTGTATCGTTTTCAATATATACTATTTTCAACTTCGACTAATTACGGTCTAATTGGATGAGCGTAGCGAGCGAAGCGAGCGAAGCGAAGATTCCATTTCACTACACTGGAGAAAAAATCCGGAATGTTTTTTTTTCTTTTTTTTTCCTTTTTTTTGTGTGTTTGTTAACACGATTCCGGCTAAACCAATACTCCGATTGCGATGAAATTTTATGGAGGCCTTCGAAATCTCTGAACTTAGAACTGCCACGTTTTTTAGCGCAATCCGGAAATTTTTTCTCATAAAAAACGCAATTTTACGATTTTTTTTTTTTTTTTTTAAATTTCTTTGACTTATAACACCTACATGCTTTATCCGATTGTAATGATTTTTTCACAGAACCTTCATTTCATGAATTAATATATTCGTGTGAATATTGAGCGCAATCGAATAATTATTTCTTATGAAAATTGCAATTTTACGATTTTTTTCTTTTTTAAAAACATTACGTTTAATTAAAAAATTAAGTTTATTTTTTATTTAATTTAGTTTAATTAAAAAAATTAAGTTAATTTTTTTATTAATTAATTAATTAAAAAAAATCTTCGACTATGTAATGAATTTTTCACAGAACGACAGAAAATCCGCGTAACACATGGCAGCTCAATGCACCATATACGCTCATCCAACAACGCGGCGGGACTTCAGCGTTTTCCTAGTTAGTCTAAAATCAAGAAGAAAAAATATATTATTTCCGTTTCAGTAACCCATTACACAAATGGATTAACTCGCATGTTCAGTCCTCGTTTGTTAAATAGTTTATACAGCTATTAGTAAAGCAATTAAGAGCACAGGGATAATATTAATTTACATAACCTTTTGACTTCACAATTTTATTTTTGAAAATAAAATGTAACCCATGTAGTAAAATATTAAAGTGGTTATCCCAATGAACGAAAAGCTAAATTAAACAGCACTTTTTCACTTTATGAATATCAGTCATTTGTAAGTCACTAAAGGCCAAATATTTTCAACTTCTATCATCAATATTATTCTTGGCTTCCACGCGAACCCAGGGTTAGCTTGATCCGCCACAAATTCATTGTACGCCACTGAAAATCAGGTTTTGTGACTGAGTGGGTAGGCCTAGACTCGAATGCAATTTTTAAAATGCTTTATTTAATTAGTTATTTATTTATATGTTTTTTATTTAATTAATGAATTAATTTATTACACTGCAAAGGTAATGCACTCCTCGAAAATTTGATAAATTTCTAACACATTTTCATCTGTTCCTTCTCTCCGTGATTCTTTCAGCATTGTATCGCAACCCTTACAATCGATAACCCCCTCACCCATCTTCTCCCCCCCCCCTCCACAAACCATCAATCTTGTTCGTCCGTTCCGTAACACAAACCCAATTACAATATCCGGCACGACCACTGTGATAATTCATACTTTTGTCCATTCCCAACCGCGTTCGACGTATCATCCTAGTAAGTTATGCGTTGCAACTGGATACCAACGTAATGTGTGTTCTAGATCTGTCGTTTCAAGAGTTGTATTCTATGAAATGTGGACCGTTATCAGACAAAACTCCCCGTGGAATTCCACTAAACTACCGATTTGTATTCTATTGGAGATTACATCGAGTAAGCTCTACTTGTCAAGTGCAGAGAACCATTATAATCATCGGAGTTATGTTAAAGTGGGACGCATACGGTAGTTTGAGGGTTTCAATGATTCATAGACTGTTTTTCCCCTGAGGGTAGGTGTGTTCTTTGTGCATTAGGACCGAGAGATTATGACAGGTTTTTAAGCGTAGAGAAATAAAGTACCTACGCAAAACAACGACCGGTTTTAAATCATTTCAAATGTTGCATAAAATATTGTGTCACTCGAGAACTGAATACTTTTCAGACATCCATGTAGTTGACCGCTTACTTGACCTCTTGAATTTATCACAATATTACGAACATTTAATACAATTAACTAGACCACCGAGACGGTAACTATTTAACTTATGAATTGTAGTGTGCATTACAGATCTGAATGGAATAACTTCTAGAATTGTATTAAGTATTAACAATTCCACCTACGGGAGTGTTTCCCGACTAACCAAATCGAGAAACAATATTACCACTTATTTTAGATAGAAAATTAAAAAATCAGTTTATTCTTCTAGTTAAATATGCCAAATTACCTTAATTCAAATGAAACCTTTTCATTGCATAAAATGAAAAGAAGGCCCGGCTCCTACAACCGTCGTAAAGAATTGTTTAAGTTATAAGAAATCTGATATCCTGATTGGTAGGTAATGTTTTATTGGCCTGTCATAAAGAAGTAACTCCTTTTGTTTGGTCTGTCGCATGGATTATTGACGTCTGATTGGTCCTGTCCCCTTAAAGCAATAACAATTAGTTGAATTCGGGGCTAAACAATCGTAAAACGGTTAATTTCGACGATTCAGAACCTTCGTAACCATCAGGACGACTTTCTTATTTAACCGTGAACGTTTTAAAAGAAGGAATTAATAAATATTGATTGTTTTATTTCATCGGTAAAGTACACTTTCTTCATACTTGCGATATTAAATAGATTACCATCACCATCACCATCACCACCATGAACAAATCAATTACCTCATATATTTGGATGAGCGAAGCGAAGACTTCAATTTCACTGACCCCCCAAAAAAATTTAGCTCGGTTGTTTTTTTGTTTGTTTGTTTTTTTTTTTGTTTTTTTGTTTGTTTTTTTGTCTGTTTGTTCGCACGATTCCGGGCAAACGGCATATGCGATCTTGATGAAAATTGAAGGGGACCTTCGAAATCTCTGAACTTAGACGTGCCACGTTTTTGGGTACAATCGAAGAAATATTTCTCATGAATATGCACTTTTACGATTTTTTTTCGTTTTTTTAGTGCGATATTTTCGAGACATTTGGGCCGATTCTGACCAAACGGGTAGGGCTACAACGTTCATATTTCACATGGACATTAAGGTTATGGTGATGTATTGCTTTCTGAAAGAAAAGTTGAAAAAGTTAGCCAGAAGCTAGAGAAAAAAAGCTTTTAATATAAGTTTTTTGACTTTTTGTGCGATATTTTCGTGCCATTTGGGTCAATTCTGACCAAACGGGTGAGGCTACAACGTTCATATTTCTCATGGACATTAAGGTAATGGTGATGTATTGCTTTTTGAAAGAAAAAGTTGGGAAAAGTTGTCAGAATCCATAGAATAAAGCTTTTAATATAAGTTTTTTGACTTTTGTGCGATATTTCGTGCCATTTGGGCCAATTTTGATAAAACGGGGGGGCCTTCAACGTTCATTTTATACATGGACATTAAGGTTATGGTGATGTAGTCCCTTTTTAAAGAAAAAGTTGAAAAAGTAAGCCAGAATCAATAGAAATAAAGTTTTTAATATAAGTTTTTAGGGTAAAAAATACAATTGCCCGGTAACAAAGAAATTTTGACAACAATCACTTACAATGCGTAGGTAGCAAAACAAAGCACTTGCAAAAGTAAAGATATCCCACCGCAAAACAAAAAACTTAAAAAGCTCATCCATCAACGCGGCGGGACTTTAGCGTTTTCCTAGTACTAGTTAAATCATTCTAATAGAAATGAAGTCGGGAAATTGGCTATAGTCACTTACATGTAATAATCCTAAAAGTCAAGGATAGAGGTAAGTCCTTTTCGCAACATCAGCTAGCAATAAGAGGAGTACACCCTTACTCTAGAGGCGAGCTCTGGCAGTTGTTGTCAGGGACCCCTTCCCATCCCCTTGACTATCTCCTTGACAGCGACGACGACGACGACGACGACCACGACCACGACGTGAGAAATTCCTCCTAGCCGTTACTGGATCTGACCAGCATGGGACTTCTCCCCACATCCCCTAGATTGGAGTAGCGCATTATAACCTAACGGTTGACGCGTCCTTTATCCAAATAAACTAAAAATTCTATCCTTATTCCCTAAGATTATTTTATTATGCTTTAATAACTGAAAAGTAGCACGCAATATTTGACATTAAAACGATACGAATATAAACTTTTTAAAAGCGTTTACTATAATAATTGAAATAAAATTCGTGTAAATTTTATTGAATTATATTTATTCGAAAAAAAGGCAAAACCTGTATTTAAACGACTTTGAAAAGCATCAGTTTTTCGATAAAGATAAGACGTATTCAAGGTATTGAATGTGCGAACTTAATAAATGTTCTATGTTCAGTAAATGGTTTTCTCAATATCCCATTTTTTACCGTACGTGCCCGGAGTTTTCAATAGATTCGTAAAAAATTCCCCAGGGTGTCAAATTTGAACCCAAGACTGTGCACACACATTCGCGTACATTCACAACATTTTTTTTTCATTTTTATAGGGAGCGAAGCTGGCGCTTAAAACGGTTAGGTCATGCATTCCAAAAAAGCTATTACGATCACGGCCCAAATAAAATTTAAAAAAGTCGTCCGATGGCGCCCAAGGTTCCAAAACGTCAAAATTAAGCGTTACCGATTGTTTAGCTCCTTTAGGGTTTGGTTCCCTCTTATTTTTATTGCTTAAGGGGATTGGGCTTACGTTAAATAGTTTTCGTTTCGTTAGTATAAGTAGTTTTAGGCGCTTTAACAGCTAAGATTATCGCGCCTCCAAGATAAAAAAATTTCTATAAATGTGAGTTCCACCATGTAACTTCGTTCCAATGGAAGGAACGTAAGGGGAGACGCGGGGGGACAGGAGTGGACAGGCCTGTGCTGGTCAGAACCAGCCACAAGCGTATGGGGAGGGAGGGGTTCCCCTACGTCGAGGTCGCTTCGTCTGTGTCATCATCCGTCCGTTTGTCATTATCGTCGCCGTCGGGGGGGTAGTCAAAGGGAAGGGAAGTCCCCGGGGGGGGGGCGACGATCCAGAGCTCGCATTAGTTTCAGGGAGTGAAACTCCCCTAATCATGGGTCAAACCACGAGAAGGTTGCGAGTTGGACTTTGATGGCGTCATAAGAAATTGTTATAAGAGCTTAAAACAACAAAGACGGACCATCAAAAGGATAAACTTCATTATGACAGGCCAATAATACATTACCTACCAAACAGGATATCGGATTACTTTTACTAACTTACGATGGGTTTTGGGGAAACCCGGTGTAATAGAATATCATTACCCCCGGCGGGGCTTACTACTTGCCGAGTTCGCTCGAGGCTCCTACCCTAACCTAACCTTTAACCTTTTAAACCGGATTCCCCCCAAAGTGCGGACGTTGTAATGGGTAAGGGTATACTATCACATCGGGCCTTTCTTTTTTTTCTTAAGACAAAAAAATCCCTTTTCCTTTTTCAAACTTAATGTGGAGGTGCTCAGTACGAGAATTTTCAAACTTCTCAGAGGTTTTCAACTTTCTCTAGCTTCAAGAATGAATTTCAATATGGTCTTTTGATTGCTTTATTTATATTTTATTCTCAACTTTGATCGAGTACTTTAATTTATTTCAGATATCGACGATAATGTGTGATGTCATATCGACGACAACACCAATAATTAGTATTTTTTATTTAACGTTCAGACACGTTTGATTTAATGAAATCTGTAGACCTACTGAAAGTATAAAAATAATATAGATTCATGTAAAAGTGTTATTAATCTTATTTTTCCTTTCCATTTGATTTTGAAAATGTGTATTGTTGGATGAGCGTAGCGAGCGAAGCGAAGATTCCATTTCACTACACTGGAGAAAAAAATCCGGAATGTTTTTTTTTTTTTTTTGTATTTTTGTCTGTTCGTTAGCACGATTCCGGCTAAACCGACAGTCCAATCGCGATGAAATTTTCTGGAGGCCTTCGAAATCTCTGAACTTAGAATTGCACGATTCGAAAAATCGATCAAAAAATAATTTCTCATGAAAATCGCAATTTTACGATTTTTTTCGATTTTTTTAAAAATTCTTCGACTTATAACACCTACATGCTTTATCCGATTTTAATGATTTTTTTAACAGAACCTTAATTTTATGAATTATAATAATCGTGTGAAATTTGAGCGCAATCAAACAATTATTTTTCTTAATAATTGCAATTTTACAATTTTGCTATGTGTTGCTGGATATTGCTAAGGCTTTTACAATTTTCATTTTTTTTTAAAAGTGAAAGGTGTTTAAGATTAAAAAACAATACATCTAAACATTACCAGACGGATTTTTATAATTTTTGTTTTGTTTGATAAATATGAATTTTTCCCTTTGCATTGTTTGAAAATGTATGTTTTTTGTGGAAAATCTATATTTCCCATATTTTAAATAAAAAACTTTAAATCTCATCAAAAAAGTGTCCAGTGAATTTGTCAGAATAAGACTTGTGAGCACATTAAAAAATAAATTATCCTTTCATCTTAAAAACTGTAGAAGAAGTAGGAACAATTGTTAGCAAATGTGCTAGAATAAAAGTTTTGAGATAATAACATTTAAAGTTTATATTTATGTTGTTTTTGGGTAAAACAACAGAAAATCCGCATAACACATGGCAACTCAATGCACCAATTACGCTCATCCAACAACGCGGCGGGACTTAAGCGTTTTCCTAGTTTTTATTGCTGTAACCAGTGTCGAGGCGTAGCATTCGAAGGTGGGCATGCAATACAAAAAAAACTCATACCCTTACAACAAATGCGCGCGTCAAGCAATGGTTTTGTTACGGAGGGTGGGGGTGGGGGTGGGAAGAGACTCTTGTTAAGTAGCCCTAGCTACTGGACGAGAAGCCCACGGCTTTATATTACATCATTTTGATTTTTGATCAATTCTTGTCGCAAACTATTTTAGATTC
>JAMZAV010010529.1:0-23442 GCA_024449915.1 Sweltsa coloradensis
ACTCCCGCTCAAATAGGCTACTAGTTATGTTGCGCCTTACTACTCCCGCGAAGGGACTACCTGTTCTATGCCTGTTGTATTGTGTCTAACAATCAATAAAGTATGATTATATACATATATTACGTGTGACCATTTCTTTACTAATATGATGGATATAGAGAGAAACATTATAACTGGCGACCAACGTGTTTTTGTTTATGTTACCCGAACTTGTTTGTATAGTGGGTACTTTAACCAGTACCTCAACCACCGCAGGCCTATGCTCCGACCCCGAGGAACACAACTCCCATAGCCCTAGCGAGTAGTCTAACTCACCTCAAGGATGGTCTATGATATCATCCTTTGCTGCTAGTTATTCTATGATAGTGTTTGTTCCCTGGTTCCGGTGCCAGGGGGAACAACACAAGGAGAAGGCTCTGGCAAATCATTATATTCTGGGTCCCATGACCGAAACACCAGCCGCCTGTGACTGGCCACACGAGGACGGCTCGGAGACCATGACCTTGAAAGCTTCCGTCATTTTGTTCCCGACCTTGTGGCCTCTCTGGACGGTACTCCCCACCTTTTCGGAATTGTAGTCTGCTGCTTCACAGACGAACTGGTGCATATGTAATAGATAGCACATACACAACATTATATGTACAGTCAAATCTCAGTTATACGAAAAAGAATGCATCATGATGATTGACGAAATGGAAATATCAAAAGGACTAGAGCTAATGCCAGGCATGCTTAAATACGTTGGCAACTGCACTATAGGCAACAACAGTAAAATGACAGAAGAAGCACCTCAGTTACTTGTGGTAGTGGTGATGACAAGGGGGCTTAGGAGCAATCGGAAGCAGGTAATTGGGCACCACTTGCTCAACAAGAAACACGACGACGATGCTTTAGCCAGTTTAGTTACAGAAGCAGTTGCTGCCATTCATGAAGCTGGCTACAATGTCCGAGGCTGAGATAAAGAAAGAGTTCGATATAGTTCATCCAGTCAACGAGGACCAGTAACTGTACATGTTTGCTGATGCTCCGCACCTTTTGAAGAACTTGACACAAGCTCTGCCCACTCATCAGATACCATTCCTGAAGACACTCTTAAATCGGAAAAGCTGACCTACAACAAAGTAGATGTTAAGTATCTGAAGGAGCTAGTCCAAATCCAAAATAATAAAAATTGGAAATTGTACCTAAAACTGATTGGTATTTGGACCCAAACAAATTTGAAAAAAATTAAGGTGATGATGGCCGCTCAGTTTTTTTCTGAAAACACTTCATCCACACCGGGAAACTCTTGTGAAGTATTTAATGAGTAATAAAGCCTTGATTACAGTATGGGTTTTAAGGAAACTAAGAAGCTGGTTCGACACTATGAATAGCCGCGAGAAGAAGGGGTTCGTAAAAATAGGAAGAATACATGCAGAGGAGCATTGCATACTTTATACCACCAGACAAGGTGTTTGGAAACAAAAATCCACTCTTGACATCTGGAATTTCAACATTCAACAAAACATGAAATAATGATGCTACATTCCTCCATCCTGGAAATGAAAATAACAATAATGCTGTCACTGCTAAGGGGTTGCTTAATCAATTTAAATCTTATAAATTTTTCATCATGGTTCATTTTCTGATTGATTATTTAAATATCTTTCAACAGGTATCTTTAGTTTTTCAAAAGGAAAATCTTATTATCGGTCAAGTTACCATCCACATTAACAGTGCAATTGCTTCACTAGAAAGTATCCAGTTCATACCTGCTAAAATTGAACAAGTATTTTTTGATTCAGTGTTAGATGAAGATGAAGATGGTGAAAGTGGCACACTGTTGTAGTTGGGAACACAAAATTATCTACCTGTAGAATGTCTGACATTGAATCTGACAAAAAGCAAATGGTTGATGGCAGAATTAAGTTTCTTAAGTCAAGGTTTTGTAATTCATCATCAGCAATAACCACCATGTATACTTCTTTCCAAGGGGAGGGACGTAAGGGGAGATGCGGGGGGGACAAGGGGTGGACAGGCCTGTGCTGGTGTTATCCCAGTACACAAGTGAGGGGTGAAGGGTAAATTAGGGAACTACAGACTGAAATCCCTGACATCGGTGGGATCAAAGATTATGGAAAGGGTAGTAGGGGATTACATCAAGGAGATCATCAGAGGAAAAAAGTGGCTAAAGAAAAGCCGACATGGGTATAGGAAAGGATTCTCTTGCGAGACTCAGCTAGTAAATGACCTGGGGAGCTCACAGGACAAGGGGGAACTTGTGGATGCAGTCTCCATTGACTTTGAAAAGGCATTCGACAAGGTTCCTCACGCCAAGCTACTAGGGAAATTGGGAGGAGTCATTGAGGACAACTGGGTTAACAGATGGGTAAAGGAATTTGGACCTTTGCAACCTCTTCAATGATACTTTCCAAGAAAATAAGTGCAATTTAATAAATTTAGCACGTGAAAATAGCACTTTTTCCTCTGATGATGACTGGGTTGAACAAAACTTAATAAAGTCGATGTATTTGCCTATCCCTCTCGGATTCATGTAATACCCATTGAAAGTGTATAAAATTACTGTAATGTTTGTATTTTATTTCAGTGTCGATTTTTCGTATAAACAATGAGCGCCGAGGATGATTTTCCCGTGTTCCACATTGAAATCGACGACAATTTGGAAAACCTCATATTACCGTTATCATCTATCAAGCCAGTTCTTAGGTAAGTTTCACGTGTATTAATAATGCCCCAAGACAGTGGCGTAGCCAGTAGGGGGGAAGGGGGGGGCGAACGCCCCCCCCCGCCCTCTTGTCCTGGCGCCCCCTAACCACCTGCCAAGTCCTAAAAATACATATATGTGAAATAATAAATACGTAAATCCTTTGTGACACCTTCGTCCTTGGTCGCCTTTGTAGGTAGCCATGTGCCGCCTATGTTGATAAAACCTCGCGCGGAACAGATCATTTTCCAACAGGTCAAAGTATGAATGGGGGGGGCGGGGGAATGAGTCATGAGTGCCCTGCTACCCTGCCTCCCAACCCTCTCCACTTCCTACAGCACTTCTAATACAATACATCAGAGTTGACTGTTGAGTTGTCAGTTAGTCGAGCTCGAGCGAGCGAATGTTCAAGTTGTTCGTTCAAGCCTTACACGGTATATGTGCACAGTTTCGGTGTTATATTATTATGTCTGGACAAGGTAAACAAAAAGTGGCGCTCAAGGGCGCAAAGCTAAAGCAGATTTAGATAAACGGAACATTGCTAAAATGTGTGCAAATTTAACATCTTTTTTTAATTCACTACCGGCCCCTGCTGTAAATTCGCCCGCTCTGTCAACGCAACATTCCGTCTCAGATAATGGGAAACTAGGTTAGTCGTCATTGATTTCATCTGCAACAACAACATCGTCTCCAGGTCCAAACGTGAACAACAGTGTAAAACCGTAAGTACCGTAAACACGGACAGTTCAGAACTGTTCTGCTAATTGTATAGCTTGAATTAAATTTAACAGTAAATCAACACATTACTAATTATTATTATTAGTCTTGGGTTATTTCTATTATTGTAGGAATGACACGACTCAGTCTCACTCAGAGCTTCCTGTTCCGCCAACGGCGTCAGGGTCAGGCTTTTGCACTTTTTTTTTACAAAAATGACATTTCTCATTCACTTATTGCTGATGAATATTACCCATCCCGTGCTTTATCCTGCAATCTTTCTGCAGAAGGTGAAAAGCTTAATGTTGACACATTATTGGCATTCTTTCAAGCTAACGACATGCTAAGTGTTTATCCAAATTTGTCCACCTTGTATCAAATCTATCTTACTTTACCGGTAAGTAGTGCGACGGCTGAGAGAAGTTTCAGCAGGCTCAAGGCAATAAAAACATACACACGGTCAACCATGTCAGAAGTTCGTTTATCCAATTTAGTATTGTTAAATATTGAGAGAACCCTTGTCGAATCACTTGATTTCGAAAACGTGGTAACAAACTTTGCAAACATGAAACCAAGAAGAAAAAACTCCTGTACAAAGAACGAACTACGAGCGCATTAAAAAAGGCAATTCTCCGTCCGAGCTAAATAAATAAATGTTTGCAGGGGAGGGTATATTAGTATTAGTAGTTTTAGGGCGCTTCAACGGCAAAGATTATTTGCGCCTCCAAGATAATTCGTTAACTATGTATGAATGTAAAATACGGTGAATAAGGTTCAATGTGTTTTCAAATCGTTGTCATGAAAAGAATTGCCAAGGTCGATATATTTGTAGACAGTCAAATCGGGAAAAGGTATACATGCTAAAGTTGTCATATGTAGATAATGCCAAATTACCAAATCATAATCATAATCATAATCAGAAAAACGTTGCCAACGTCGTCATAATAAATAGCAAGTCAACATGCTTCATGGATTTTTTTTTTTTTTTTTTAATGGGCCTGGCTATATGTTGTAATTGTATATGACTGCCAAACTTAAATAAAATTTGTGATGTTTTGTAAACTGTTTAATATGAGTCGGCGCCCCCTAAAAATTTCCTGCCCCCCCCCCCCCCCCTAGACCCAAAACCTGGCTACGCCACTGCCCAAAGATGCTTGATTACTTTTTTTCTCTCAATTAATGAGCATGTATTTTTGATGGGATATTGTCGCAAAATTCTTCCGATAAGCAATTATTGTGTATCTATATTACCAATAATATTCTATATTACAGTAACCATGTCGTTGACTTAGATTAAAACGTGCGAAGTCTACAATTTACCGAAATAAAAAAAGATTATTGATAGCCAGATGAAAGAGATAAGTCAAGCAGATGCCATTCCATCTGTGACTTTCCATTCATGTGCTAGACCCTCACCAGCATTTTCTAAACAATTAAATACATTTTCTTATCCAAACACAAATGAAGACTTACGTGCAGATTTCAATCATTCCCCAACAATTATAGATCAACCAGGAGAGAATAATCATTTTGAAACTGTTGCAAATGATGTATTTGTAGAAGAACCTCAAGAATTACCTGAGTGTTCGGACATTGATTCTGGAAATGTCTCCTCTTCAAGTGAGAGTACAAGATGTGAATTTGACACCAGAAGTTTTTTTACAAGTTTGGGCATTAGAAAACAACGTTACCCACGATGCCATTAGAGGTATGCTAAAAGGGTTAAGGAATCTTGATCCAAGTCTACCTTTGGACCCGAGAACCATTCTTGATACACTGCTAAATCTTGAAGTGGAAGCAATGGGCAACGGGGAATATGTATACTTTGGGTTAAAATCTTCTTTGGAGGATAATTTCCTCAATGTTCCTCAGCTGTTGCACACAAGTTTTTGTTTAACTTTTAACATCGATGGCATTCCCCTTTTCAAAAGCTCCCTGACAAGAGTTTTGGCCAATTTTGTGTTCTGTTCACGAAATACCAGATTTAAAACCATTCCCCGTTGCTGTTTTCTGTGGCACTGGAAAGCCACCAATTCACAGCTTTTTTTAAGATTACGTTCCAGAAGTGTGTGATTTATTGCACAATGGATTATCCCTGGGAAACAAAACGGTCAGCATCGTAATAAGAGCTTTTGTTGTAGACATGCCAGCTAAGGCCTATGTACGCTGTAACAAGCTCTCCAGTGGCTATTACGGTTGCGACAGGTGCGTAACTCGGGGAGATTATTTCCCCCAGCGTATGACGTTCCCAGAGCTAACTGCAGAGCTACGCACAGACGAATCGTTTCGATTGTAATCCAATGCAGAATTTCCTCACGGTACATCGCCATTAATGGAATTAAACATTGGGTTGGTTTGATTTGATTGGATATTGCTTTACGTCTCATATTTATGCAACTTGGCTAATCGAGACGAAGGAAGGGACGTAAGGGATGACGCGGGGGGACAAGGGGTGGACAGGCCTGTGCTGGTCAGAACCAGCCACAAGCATATGGGGAGGGCAGGGGTTCCCCCACGTCGTGGTCGTCTGTGTCATCATCCGTCCGTTGTTGTGTTTGTCGTCGCCGTCGGGGAGGTAGTCAAAGGGAAGGGGTTCCCCGACGACGACCCTGAGCTCGCCATTAGTTTCAGGGAGTGAAACTCAACTATTCACGGGCCAAACCGCGAGAAGGTGTCGAGTTGGAATTTGAAGGATTTCCAATCGATTATATGCACTTGGTGTGTCTGGGTGTTATGAAACGGCTTCTGAGTTTTTGGATCAAGGGAATGAAAGGTGTCCGATTGCAGACTAGTCGCCTTTGTTCTGCATCGAAAGCAGCAATTTCGTTACTTTTAAACGATGCACGCAAAGTATGGCCGTCCGAATTCAGCCGTTGCCCACGAGGATAAGACGATTTAGAACGTTTTAAAGCCACTGAATTGCGTCAGTTTCTTGTTTATCTTGGTCAATCGAGTGTTTGGGCGTATAGAGAAGGTTGTGCGTAAAAAAGAAGTGATCATCGATCCAAGTGAATATGTAAAAATATTTGCAGAACACGGAACTGTTGTTCTACTGGGAAAAGACTTCGATGTGCTTGATTGGAAGTCGGCAGTGAATGAAACGTTCAAGATCCCTGGTCAGTGGCATTTCAAGTTTAAAGAATCCAAACGGTTCATACTGCAGCGTGGGCAAAACACGGTAACGGTCCGTGGTGAACCAAACTATAAATTTGATGTAGGAATGCAGAAAAGTGTATGTAAACAAGGGATGACACTGGGACGCCTCAACCCAGTACCTTTGCCTAGAGGCATAGCGGTCAATCCATTAAAACTGAAAGACGTTGACAACCTTCTTGGAAAACATTACGGACAAAACTGGAAAGACCTGGACATGTTGTCTTTTTATAAAACCGTGTTGGATCAAAACGGCGAACAATATGAACGAGTAGTAGAACCTGATGAAGAAAAAATTTGTGAAGTCGGAAACGAACCACCAGGCATTGTTGTTTAAAGTGAGACGAGCCTAGACTTAAATGTGTGAAAAAATGCCAGGATGTCTGGGAAAGATCCATGCCATTGAGATTACAAAAAAAGTGTAGTTATGGGTAATAATAATAAACTGAAGGTATAATCAAACATTGCACTGATAATTTAATTGTTTGTGAGTTCTCTATGTGACCAAAGAAACTTCACTTTAACTATTGCCTCCACATATGCATGCAGTGATAAATTTTGTATTTCATATCCAATAAAGATTTTCTCATAAGTCAAGTTCAAAACCATCCATATCCACAGTTAGATTCAAAAGCAGCTATATCCATATTATAGTCAATCATAACTTATAAAATTCAATACCCATCTTATTAGCCTATTTCACAAATAATATTAATGTTAATATCTTAAATGTGACAAATTTTGGGTTTTACAACTGGTTTACAAGTATGAGTAATAGTATTTCATTGTTTCCTCATTTTGACAAAACATGGATATAGCCGCTTTTGAATCTAGGGGACTCAATTACGAGAAATTTCGATAGTCGATACCAAATTTTTGTTATCGATTATCGAAATTTGATCGAATCGAAATAGAACAGGGAACAGCCTCATGAAGAAAAACCTCAGAACTATGCAGGGATACAAATATCGAGAGCCTGCAGAACTACGTCTACCGACCCTCTCCAAACACTAACCGGAAAACTACCACTAAACCTAGAAACAGTAAAAAGAGGTATTTTCTACTCGATTAGGTTTAGTAAGTAAGTAACATTGATGCTTTGTTTTAGTGATTTTATTATAATTTTTCATCGGAACGAAATGGTGATCTATTTATAATGCCCTAGGCTTTCTCGCGTATTTTTTAGGCGTAAAAGATTGCCAAAAGCGTCGGCCACCAGGTCTAAATTAATTTATGTGCATATTTTCACTTGAAATTGAAGATAGTGTTGTTGATGTTACGTTTTATCCATGTTTTGTGATCGAAATGATGCCCATAATAATTGTGCCTTTCTAGTACCATCAGTGGCGTATGCAAGGGAGTTCAACCCCCCAACGTTTAAACGTGAATTTTTAAATAGGTTTAATGTTATGCAATTTAACGTGTTTGTCCATCCCAAGTGTTAGTGTTAATTCTTTTTTGGCTTTCCTGACCTCAACACGGTGCTCAGTTTGATGCTATTACCAAACGTCTTCCCAAACGGTCAAACGTTCGTGGTAAAAACAAGAGTTTATGGTGTCCATCCCGTGCAGAAAGTAGCTTCCCTGACAAGCACGACACAATAGGGATGAACAAATCCATTCAGTCTGGACAGAACAGACATTCTCTTTATAATACGAAAAACTAAACAGAACGACGCAAGGACACAGGAGCAAAGACTTCCTAAAACAACGAGTAATGCCAGAACAGATTCGACCCTTCCCTAAAGTTGCTGCCCGTAAACACCTGCACCGGGCGTAAGAAAAGAGAAACGGCAATTCTAACTGACACGCCAGTTAAAAATGCATTAAGACTCAGTATCCTAGCCGGAGGTATTTCTTTTCTTCCTATCGTCGGTAAAGTAGATGGTCAAATCTTCCGACATGGGGGCGGGTTCTTATGAAGCCTCTAACAAAAGAGCAGGCGACCGAGCTACTTTGGAGACCAGTCCGACCAAGACAATCTTAGAGATGAATGGAAAGTTGACAAAAGAAGCCCGAGTCGAGGAAAAGGGTCAGTTAGACCTGATCCTCTAGTCTTCGCCTGGCGAGGAGATTCATTCATCCATAAAAATATTCAGTCATTAAAATTAATTTGACATATTTTACGGTATAACCATGAAATCGCGATATCACGAGTAGTTTAATGTTGGATTTGAATAGTGCAACTCCTGTAACCCCAAAAAGTGTTTTTAAATGTAATTTTATGTGTATTTTTAACATAACTAGGTGTTGTTCGTTACATTTTCGTTAATTATGTAATTTCAGTATAATTTAGTAAGAACTAATTTAAATATGCCTAAGTATATCGATATAATAAAACATGATTTTTATTGATAGGCCTATATATTATGGTGTTGAATTCCTACAGTAATAAATTAGATTGGAATCGTGTTATTATAGCTTGTATAAATTGTTTTTAGTGATTTTGATTCACCTATCACCTGATTAAAAATATACCAAACTTTTGTTTAAAAACATAATTTCGACTAATTAATTGTTCTACATTAAAAAAAGCTTGTCAAAATTTTGCTAGAAACGCTAAATATGGTATTATTTCCACTCATAGCTATAATAATTTTAATCATGGAAGCATGCGTTCGCAAACCCGTCTTCTATTGTTATAATGGGTCCGCGTGCGATGTTTGTCTGTCCAGTTTTGATTGCCTCCCACCAGTTATCATTTTAGAAACAAGAGTTGAACCTCCCGTTTGCGCTTGAGATAGGTTGGTGTCTAGCCTACAAAGCAAAGCGCATCAATGAACAGCCAAGTATCCATTCAATGGGAATTAAATTATTCGTACAGTAATGTTGTCTGGTGCTTATTATTTTACACCAGAATTTCGCTCATTGTTTATAACATAGTGGTCAACCAAACCAACAAGTTATGCATGTTACATAATTAGTATGTATTGTAGGCCGTACACACAGACATAAATGCAGACAGTTGAATTTTTATCAATACTTAAAATAAATTGATAAACACCCCAATGTAAAATATATCAATATCACGACCATTGGTGTTGGAGAATGTGGTTTGTCCAAACATAAATTGTAGTAAATTAGTAGCAAATGCTTAGACTAATTCTATAATTACAACACATTGCATCCAGTCAATCGAGCATTCAACCGGCCCAGCTTTGCTTCAAATTCTTTTGTCGAAAACTTGAAATAAAGATGGGAAACAAAATGTTTTCATCAAAACCCGAACAAAAGATCTATTGTCGTTCTACCCGTGAAAAAGGTATGATATTTTCCATGGCCATCTACAACGTTTTATATGCACTTTTATCTTATTCACATTTCACGTTCCTGGCTATTTTGATGCTAAATAATTGATTATGCAAATGGGAGCGAGATTCTGCTTGGCTGAGAGCTGTTGTGAGCTGTGTGTTGTTTGAATTGTTTATTGCACCTACCACTTTTGAAAAACAACAATTCACATGCGTTTTGTTGAGTTCTATAGGAATCCGATTCGCAGACCTTCCCAAAAATCACTCAAAGAAAAATAATTATAGAGATAAGTTATTACTTATTAACGTATTATAGCTACTCGTAAACACTTTTAACCTATGTACACATTTTGTACCAGATATGACATAATATGTAGCATAGTACTTTAGATTACAACAAATAACAATGCAAAATGGGTCTCGGTCTGAGTCCCATTTGATTTGAAAGGATCGACAATGCCCTACGAATATAATATAATATAATATCGTTCTCGAGTTGAACTGTACCTACACAAATTAAAAAAGTCCGCCCCAACCGGGAATCGAACCACGGATCTCCCACATTCCAGGTGGACGTCTTAACCACTAGACCATCAGGACGGGTACATTTTAATCTCTGAATTGTAGTTGCATTATACATCTGAATGGATGGAACAGTACTGCAACGAATATCTGCTGCCTTTGAACTGACCACCAAACATTAATTATAATGTCATTACCTTTACGCAGGTATGAGCGAGGGTTTATTTCTCGATTTGGTTGATCGGGAAACACAAAAACAATTACACCCACGGGAGTGTTTCCCGATCAACCAAATCGAGAAATGTACCTACACAGTTTCTCGCTCCTGTCCTGGGTTATGAGATGGCGAATCAGCGGCTACCATCTAACCAATGGGTGAGTGAGCTCTCTCGCAACCTGACAATTCATTGATATGACCTTTGAGTATAGAACATACTCAATGATATGACGTTCTGACCACACCTCAAACAAAAGTGGAAATAAACCAAATATGAAGTACAGGTTGGATTTTATTTGAAAATTATACAAGACAAAACGTACGACGTAACGATTGCCTTCCCCCAACTTTTTTTATAACGTCTTTCCTATTCAGTTAAAAAATCGATTTACAAAGGAGGAAAACTAAATAAATCTACTTACATCGATGCAGATACAGTAATGCACTAACAGATAAGTAAATATTTGGATTACTAATAGTAGGCCCTACAACAACAATGTATTAAAACAATGATTTTGGTAACAAATTAAAAAAATATATTAAATTCAATTAACTTTTGAACTAAATAAAAAAGGGTGGGAATGAAAAGAAAAAAGAAAGAAAAGAAAAGAAAGAAAGAAAGAAAGAAAGAAAGAAAGAAAGAAAGAAAGAAAGAAAGAAAGAAAGAAAGAAAGAAAAAATTAACATAAAAAAGAAAAATGAAAAGAAACAACTGATTTATTAGACGATAATACAAAAGGGGCTGGAGCAGTGAAGATGTGCGGTTGCAGGTGGCCACTGGCCCGCCGAGTGCAAGCTTACTAACATAATAACCACGTTATCCGGTCGACTGCCCGGCGACCTGTTCACAGCGGTGCGCATGAGACATCTCAAAGTTGTAAAATTAGGGTTTCTGTTTCTGAGCGAGCAACACTCGTGGTATCGGAGTCCATTGAATATTGATTTCCACTTCGTCACTTACCAAAATCCATATATCCAAAAATACAGTATATAAAATACAGTATATACGGTAGGTGGGTCAGCGGTTACAATACGAGACTAATTCATCTGGTCACCGACCGGTTCGATTCCGGCCACCGTCAAATCTGTCTGAGGTTTATTCTATTTTTTCCTAAGTCATAAAACGAATGGTGATATCGTATCATTCAGGCCACTACGATATCCTGTGACTGTGGTCATGTTGTATTTTATTCTATTGAGAATAACCATTGGCTTTTTTTAAACAAAGATTTGCATCTTTATTTTTTTCAGTACAAATATCTTGTAAAAAGGCTAACGTTAGTTTTAGCTCATGTGCTTTGTAATTCAATTAATATTTTTGTGATCTAATATTAGGCAGAGAAAATATTAATGCTATCTAATACAATTTTAATTATTTTTTACTGTCATACCTCATAAAATGAATGCTGGGATTGAGGTCACGTATGAGAGCGTCATCCCATGTGTTCTTCCTTTCCCAACTCTCCGACCACAGCGCAGGCATGTGCGTTTTTATGATGGGAGAGTGGGAGCATTGGCGAATTTGGGGGTGGGGGGGGGGGGGTAAAAAACGGTTTCATACTGAACCACTATGAGGCTATTATAATGGTATATGACTATAAGAAAGAATGCAAAAATCTGATCTCGCTTGGACTCGAACCCATGGCTTCCCACTCTGACCACTGAGCTACAGACGGCGAATTAAAATCTGGTTTATTTGTTGTTTTAGGTGCATTGTTTAAACCATATTGTGAAGAGCTCAGTGGCCAGTGTCCGCCCGGCAAGTGGGGGACCTGAGTTCGATTCCCAGCGGTGTCGATTTGACAATCCGTCTTATATACTGTAGTGACCTACTTTATCTACTATTGGACAACCTGACATTTGACTAATCTAGAAGGCTGTGACTTTCAACCATCAGCCAGTTACCATGGAGATGGGATTGTTGATGGGAACAAATGAAGGGGTAATTTTCTTTACTGCTGGCTTGGGGACAGGATGTGTTTTTCTGTAGCTGTTCTAATGTGAAAGTCAATAAATGTTATTATTTAGCTTACTCGAATAATGTAATCATTATGACTTCCACAATGCCATAGACATTACACACCCTAAATTTATACGATCCCTTGAAATGAAATATAATGTTTTTTAAATGTGTATAGGGTTTTATGGCTTAAAATAAAGCTAGAGGAAAAAGACAAAAAGTGTTACAATCAGCGCAACAAGAATATTCCGTATTTGCCATTTTCATAATGAAGTTTGAAAAAAAGCTACAAAATTGCTGTTTCATCTACATGGTGGTTGTTTACTGAGGGAGAGATAATTACGGTCGACCCTTCCAGAGTCCCTTCCTTCGTGCGATTGAGAGAGAACATAACTGAGTGCAAGTAGTTGCTGCATTCCCGCTAGATAAAACCACTATCGACCGAAATATGCCCGTTATAGTCCACGAAATATGGTGAGAGCTGGCGGAAAACCTTTGATTTTAAATCCTCTTGTATTGCTAAGTGTTTCACAAGTTGTTCACTTGTCAGGTAGCTACAGGAATACCCGAAGTGTATGACGAAACATTTTACTTTAACCCTATTCTAGGAGATGGAGTTATTATCTTTTTGACCATCCTGAATATATAGCTCAATACATTGAGAAGAACATGGTTTTTTTAAAAGTTATTTGCTCCCTCTCTTTCTTTCGTATCTTTCTCTATCACGCAAAGGGTTGGATCCCTTTATGTTTGGAACACGTTGAGGTAGATTTGTGTGGTTAATTGAATTTCGAGCTCGACGACGTATTGTCAGCACTGATCTGGCAGACAGTGAAGAAAGGGCCAGCAAGTTTGTTTTGACCATTGACGCCATGCTTGCTTTTAGATGAAGGATGCACAAACTTGACTCTAGTTGACTATTCCTCATTTGTGACGCATTCTGTCAGCCTCGGTCCTAGTAGAGGGACCGCTGTCGGAGGGGGGGGGGGGGGCAAGGCTCTCTCTAGGGGCCCAAAGATAATCAGCAATTAAGAAAAACATACTACATTTACAAAATAAATAATAATCAACAAAAATAATTAATGTTCTTCCAAATAAATAAGAAAATTACAAATACAATATTTGATAATTTGATGACTTATTTATTACAAACTAGACAAACATGTTCTTTGAATGTGTGGATTGAAAGTAGAGACGATTGGACGATTGATGGAAATCAATTTTCAAAAAATTTCAATCGAATAAGTTGGTTCTTATCTGTGATGATTCATTGTGATGCAAAATACAAAAAAAATGCACAATGCGTGGCGCGAAGAAGAAAAATTAGGTCAGATTTGTGGCGGAAATGTATACAGCACACTTTAAAAATTGAACAATCTTATGCAAATTGGGACTCGTGGAACGACAGTTACACATTGTTGTAAATCTGCAAGATGACACCGACAGCAATGAGACTTCTAGTATGACACTCCCGTTATTAAAACTAGGAAACGCTCAGTTGGACGCGTTGATAAGCGAGCACGTACTATAGCTAGACCCACATTGCTAATTTTTTTTTAAATATAAAAATTGCGACGTTCGCTGTCCACGGGGCCATGTCTCCAATATTATTTATTATTGCCAAGGTATTTGGGTAAACCCGTGTGTAAAACTTTACTTTGTGGATAAAATCCACCGCCATCTAAAGGACCTTGACTCCTTGGGAAAACTATTTAAACTCTTTGGTGACAAATAATACAATGCTTCCTCGAAAGTATTTTGATTACTTCTAGGTGGCAGTGCATTAGAAACTTCGCGCGTCTTTTCGTTGCCATGGCAACGCTACTTTTGTTATAATGCAATTTCCATCTACACAACTTATCGGATCAAAATAAAATTAACATATTCGTGACCGGACGGACATTCTAAATGATTTGGCCACCTCAGATTTTGTCGCCGTTAAGTTTGAAAAAAAAACTTTCGATTAACTTTAATGTAACTTTTTAACTTTTTGAACGATTTTGCCACAAAACTAATGGCGTTCAATCGAGAACGAAGCTTGCGGATGGTCAAAATTTCAACTCGATCCGAGCCTCCGTTCGAACGTTATGGCGAGACATACAAACAAACAAACAAAAAAACAAAACAAAACAAAACCAGTGACTAATTTTTCCGGCAGAGTCAAATGGAAACGCTCGCTTCGCTCGCTTAATTAACCCATCTTTTAATCAACACCGATACTCTGGAAAATCGCAACATACGAATTATTTATAATTGCGATTTCTGGTATTTTTGTAAAAGCTACTAGTTAATCATTGTGAGATAGCTTATTATTACAATCCCATTAAGAAGTGACGTAATAATAATTACCAATCATGTAAACAATATTTTGAGGATGTCTTAACAGGTGTGTTAGGGTAGGGGATGAAAGATGAAAGAAATACGCGTTAGAAAAACAATTATATGCCTCAAACACTGCAAATTGGGCCGTTTATACCGTATTTCAGTTTAAGGTGTTTTTAGTCTCCCGGTAGCGAGGACGATCCGATCACTGTCCACTCAAGTCTTTCAATACCTGACAACTTGTAGTAGTCAACCCCCTGATGAGCGCCAAAAGCCGCCAGCTCTCACGATATTTCGTGGACTATACTCGATTATGCAACTGTTTATGTCGGCACAAATTGAAGCTTAGTAACAATCATCATTGTATAGTGAGTTCATTATAATAACAAAGCAGGCCGAAAACTAACCAAATGTATTTTTAAAAACGAAATCCGTTCATGCATTACCCCACAAGACGGCTTCAAAAATGAGCAAATTATTTGAAATACAGTCATATTCACAAATTTATTCTAATTATTTGGAAAACAAAATGAAAAAAACAAACTGGTATTAGGCTGCATATAACATGCCTCTTCAAAAAGAATTTTGAATCGTGTTTCTATCTACTGTGGTGTTTGAGATATCTGTGCCGCCGATTAGCACTGCGTCGCGCGCTAAAACCGTCCTGGATACTGCCTCTTAAGGCCCAAGTATCTCTAGCCTAGCACGCTTCGTTGACTTTTCGAGGCAAAGTGGGTGTGTAAAATAAGCGCATTAGGGCAGAGTCAGAATCCTTTCATGATTTGTCTTGCTCGCCGTTCATTGGTCACTATATCAGGTTATTTGCCACAGTTTTTTTTTGTATGTCACTAGGAAATCCTATTGAAATGTGCTTTCAGTCATCCTAGCGTCTTGGGCCTACCATCCCTTCTTGTCGCATTGTTCAAATGAAGAAAAGAAACCACAACGTTTATTACAGAGAGGCTTTTTTATGATATGTATATATTTTTCTTTCCATTACTAATATGCGAATATTTGATGCTCAAATCATTTTGATTTTTGTTCCTACGATAAAATTTACGGTAAATATCATATTAGAAATAAAATACTAGATTATACTAGTGTAACACAATAGGCGTAATTTTTATCGTAGAGAAAAAAATCAAAATGCTTACCACATAGAAATGTTCACATTAAAATACTGCAAATAACAAAATAAGAATATCATAAAAAAAGCTTTGCTGTAAAAAAATATAGTTTCTTTTATGCGTTTGAACAATGCGACAAGGGTTGAAAGGCTGACAAGTTGAAGACCGGCTCGTGCAAATTGGCCCTAGCGCGGGGGGGGGGGGGGGGGGACAAGGATCCAACTACCTGGATCAGAGATCGGTGATCTTTTATTTACTTCAAAATATAGTAATGCGATTCGCTAACGGAACAATATATTACGTGTTGCATTCTAGGTTCGAATCCTAGCTTGGGCAAGGATGTCATGTTTATGATCTTCGTGTACGAATATATGAAATACGAATATAATTTTAGGGTACTCGTGAGGTTCATATTCGAGACTCTAAATCGTCGGATCGATACCGCCATCGGCAATCCCGACTGAAGTATTTTTCCGATGATTTTCCCAGTCGTGAGCACCCCTCGCAAGTTCCATTCAAACTATATTTACATATCGTTCGAGTTATCCATCTAAAGAGGTGCCAATCAGGAAAGAAGGAAGGTGATCATACAACCTAGAATTATACATAGAATAGAATCATACAACCTAGAAATATTTTTATTGCTCAGTGCCGTGCATTCGCGTGGGATTGGTCATAATATACCTAGACCATTGCCAACAATCCTTGATCTTTTGACATTAGGATAGGCGAGAATACAATCGCATTACAAACACTAGTAAATTGTTTGATCCCTCTTTATTGACACATCAAGTAGTGGTTTAGTTATAAAATTTAGATAATGGTCAAAGCAATTATCCAATCACAAATGCATGCATTATCTGCTGTATAATAGTCTATGTATGAAACATTGAAACTACAATAAACCACCAACACAAAAATAATTAATTCTATTAGTTGTTCATTTAGAATGTAGATAAAGAGTTCTATGAAATACGTGTAACGATGACTTAATCATACATAATACATTGTGTAATCTCTCTCTGAAGTCACAATGAAGTGAAATATTCACAGATATGACGCCGAATCGAACCGTTCCCTATTTCCTTTCATAACACAAAATAAAAATCGAAGTATCCTTTCCTTCCTGTGATTCAGAATGCTTTCTACCACGAAATAAATAAATAAATCTTTGTGACCTTTCTTCCAAGAAGATGCTCTATTATCTGTCCTATCTTCGTCTGAGTGCGAGATGTGTAGGTTCTACACAAAAATACTAAACAAAAATAGGATAATTGAGGGTCTGCTGCGAGCACTGAGGCATATCTTCCGAAAAATGGAATTCAATGTGGCAATTCTGTGACACTTTTATCAAATATCGTAACTCGAAACACTAAGGCAATTAGTTGAAACATTTCGCAGATGACATTTCTAGCATAATTATTCAATGTCGTATTCGATCTAAAGAGCCACCCAATAAATACAGCCGGTTGAGGTATATACTGTAGCCATGATCATTGATCACCACGTAGACACGAAAATTTGTCTCTATTGCTCTCGATTTCTCACTCATTCTTTCTTATTCGCCATTCTTTTCCGTGTAATATTGCCAGTCACTATTCCTTGTAAGCAACGGTCCCCCCCTCCCTCCCCCCCACCCCCCACCACCTCACCATCAATAATAGATTTATAATTTAATATGTTTTTATTCCTTTCGTGTTTATTTCAAGTTATAATATGAATTGTGTAACTAATTGGTGGTTCATGTGGATGCCGATTGATACAATATACAGCTATTGTAAAAGAAACGAACAAAATCATTAGCGTGGGTGAATTGATTTTATCTGAATATACCGGTTGCACTAATGTGTCTGCGTTGCGATAGTTATTGTCGTCTGTAGTTGTGTTGAGAAAGCCAACAGGCCAGTCAGCCACCAACGTGCCTGCAAGGGGGGTTGACAATTGCAAAGGCCCGAACTGCATCCAAAGCTGGCAATTTTTTTTTTAGAAATAAATGATAACGTAATTGACAGAGGGAGTGCAGACAAATACGCAATAAATAACGGGACAGACTGACAGGAGTAAGTTCAGAATGCACCTCTTGTCTCTGACCGGCGGAGATATAACGTCGGGGCCCGGCATAATATGGTCGCGACCCGGTGGTTGAGAACACTAACGTATAATTAACAAAGAAGAGTAATTATTTATTATAATTATAATAAATATATTTGATACCCTCACATTTTGGCAACGATGCTAATCGAGACAAGGAGAGTAAATTATACAGGGAAATGAAAAAACCGCCACATAGGCCTAATACCCATGGTCAAACCAGAATTCGAACCTGAATCTCAGGAACCGCAATTTACCACACCAACCCACCACCAGTGTTGTGACTTATATAGATAAAATCTAGAAAAGTTTTTGTTGTTATCGTTTTCTATTATCTTAATAAAATAAAGTTTATCTTATCTGAACTTTTTAAGCTTTAAATATTTATTTTTTCGATAAATTAATAAACAATAATGTAGACAAAAATAATAACCAATCACTTTTTAAATGAAAACTACTTCTACAGTTGTAATGTGCGTGCCGGGGTAATGTCAACTTGTTGAGTCTGATAAATATTACGATTGACAAGAAAACTGTTGTTGGGGTGGGGGTGGGGTGGGTGGGGGGAACAAAAACGTAAATCTCAATAATTATTATCTTTTATCGAAATAAATTTATCTAGATAATTATTTTTAATCTTTTATCTAGATAATTTTCTACATTTTTCTTTTATCTTATGTAGATATTTTTTTGAGAATTATCTTTATCTAGATAAAAAATAAATTATCTAGTCACAACACTGTCCACCACTGCCAATAAGACATGTAGAATACTTGTTGCGACTAAGAACTCGAGCAGCGTTGAAAGGATTTTCAGTTCCACAACCAGATCAATGAGGCGGAATGGTATTTCAAGATGTTACTTGGCCTGAGGCTTTGTAACCAGTCTGTCGCCGTGTCGGTATTGTGCCGCGAAGAAGGGTAGATGGGTGGGCGCGATCCACTGCTTGACCCAGCCCCCAATTCCACGAGAATAAGACGTTCATCAAAACCCCTACAGAGGACATCACTATCGGTGCAAAATTAATCAATCATTAGTCACCTCACTGTTACGTCAATTATACGTTTTTTGTACTCCGCTTTCGAATACTGGCTGTAAAGAATGCAAGTATGAACTAGGTTGAATAAAAAATTATAATTTATGATTCCTTAGAGTTGCGATGTTCTAATTATAACATTTTCAAATATATAAACCAACGTAGTAAATCTGGCATCTGTTTATTGCACGAAACAAAAAAATTACTAACATTGAAGCAATAGTTTAGACGCTACGAGGATTCTAGTAAGACACTGCATATGCAGGGGGGATTTCGCCCTTAAGTGACGAAGCCATGAAGCGAATTGAAAAAAAGTCGTAGAAAGAAACCCGTTCAAAGCGGAAACTGTCCATGATTGTTTAGCCTACAGATTTACTAGCTACATCCAGGCTTACTTGCAAGCGAAAGGAAAAAGGCAAGGGAAAAGGACAAAGAATCCGCGAACCGTCACCACAATCTTCGGAGGAGGAGGATGAGCAAGTTATTTTAAATCTTGACATAAGCAGTGATGATGAAGACACGGTCTGTTTCGTGTGCAGCCGTTTTTTCCGATTCAGGGGGAAACGGAAAAGGATTGGATACAGTGCACTCAATGCAAAGCTTGGGCCCATGTAAACTGTATGACATTTGATCCAATGTTCATATGTGATGTATTGGAAAACCTGCAATCCGAGGTTAATTACGAACGAAAATTTTTGTCCATTGGTTACATCGACAAGGTTGTGGATCACTGGTGATAAGCCTATAAAATAGCCAATATCTTTTGAACCTGTCTCAGCGCAACAAAAATAAGTACCGGTACAAAGAAATATTTTATTTCAAACCCACGAGGAGGAGCGACAACAACACTAAAGAAGTATGCACTGAGATAACGACAAAGTTAAAAAAAAAGACCTAATAACTTTGCTGACTGTATGAAACAGATTGCAAGCATCCAGTTTGAACATGAAGAATGAATGAAATTCTTTATTGGAAGACGGTTTATTTCTGGACATTATTCTCAAGCCTTGTCACACAAATTTTTAACATCTGATCCATTCAAATGTATTGAACATCAGAAAGACTCGTTACCATAAAAGAGGATTTACCGTTATTCATGTTTACTGTAATCATGATGGATGCCGAAGATTTTCGTTTGTTTCATTAAAAACCTATAGCAGGCGGGCCATTGCTCTTTGATGTTTTCTCGTCAAGAAACGCAATTTGTCACAAAGAAAATCGGACATGACATCTGAATAGCAATGACAGGGAAGTAGCAAAGAAAACATTGCAGTACCAAAAGCCATATGAATACGGAGTTGAACAAATTCTAAACGCCGACCCTGACATTCTTCTTGATGGTAATGCTCAGGGTATAAAATCCAATGATGTGTACAGAACTGTGCGAAAATAAATAATGATGGCACACGATCAAGACGATGATTTTATAGACGTGTAAAGATGCAAAAGGAGTCATTTAACCCTGACACAAAGGATTATGAGTTCATCCAAGAGATTGGCATACCATTTTATGTATATACCTTCAGCAAGGAACAAGTAGGAGTGGTTAAAATGGTTGGCTTGCGACGTTAACTTCCAGTACCCTACCTGGATGTGACTGGATCGGTTGTGATTGATTGATTGATTGGATATTGCTTAACGTCTCATATTTATGCAACTTGGCTAATCGAGACGAAGGGAGGGACGTAAGGGATGACGCGGGGGGACAAGGGGTGGACAGGCCTGTGCTGGTCAGAACCAGCCACAAGCGTATGGGGAGGGCAGGGATTCCCCCACGTCGTGGTCGTCTTCGTCTGTGTCATCTTTCGACCGTGTTGTCATTGTCGTCACCGTCGGCGAGGTAGTCAAAGGGAAGGGGGTTCCCCGACGACGACGACCCAGAGCTCGCCATTAGTTTCAGGGAGAAAAACTCCCCTAATCACGGGCCATACCACGAGAAGGTTGCGAGTTGGAATTTGATGGCCCTAATCAGAATATTTCGCAGAAGATGCTGCGGAAACAAAAACTGACACGAAAGATCCGGCAAAAAACAATTCATAAAGTGAAAAAAAATTCATTCAAAGCCGATGCAGCAGAAGCGAGTAGTGCCACGAAAGATCCTGCCAAAGCCAAACCAGGATCAACAGAATATTTTGATGCTGATCCCGCCTAATCTAGTTACGATTTACTATCCGATTATTTAAATTTGAGTTACCTAACCAGTTTACAATAGCCGGCCAGCCACATCATGTAGGGCCATAGGTCTATCAAGACGAGTTTATTTATACTCAATCCCACATACAAATACAATACCCCATCCCTGATAGGTAGAGTCAATGCCTAGCAAAAAGTCTTAAATGACAGTTCCTAACTTATTTCGATAGGCCTACGTTGGTTGTGAATGGTAGGCCTACTTCCTTTGGGATAGGGGTTAGCTACTAGGTTACGATAGGTCTATTATTGTAGGGTTTAGGTCCCTAGCTTGGCCCAGCTTGGCAGCTAGCCTACATTATACTTATTTGGCCTTTATCAGTAATATGTAGGCCCCTCACTGAGTCGTGGCCACTTCTTGATCAATACAACTGAAAGAGCTCTTGCGTTGCGTAAGAAACAAAATGCTGCAAAACCGCGCTCATTTGCGTTCCGCTACTTTTTTAACATTCAAAGCGAGCACATTCAAGTGTGCAAGGCATTTTATTTGGGCACACTTTATATATCACAGAAGCCAATATACAATGTGCACAAAAATAAAAATAAAATCACTGGTGTTGCTATGCCGGATATGAGAGGTAGGGGTGAAACAAGGCTACGAATGCTGCCTGAAGAAGCTAAGCAATCTGTACGGGATCACATTTCCTCCTTTCTTTGCATCGAATCGCATTATTGTCGAGCTGACACTGCAAAGAAGTATTTGGAATCCACGCTCAATAAAGCGAAAATGTATGACCTATACGTTGAGTTCTGTCAAACTGCTGATAAACAGCCAGTCAAACAATCAATGTACAGGAAGATCTTCGTCTGTAAAATTTAACCTCGACTTCTACAAACCAAAAAGCGACCGATGCGACTCGTGTGAGGCATATAAAAAGGGTAAAAGGCAAGGGACTGTTACAGATGAAGGGGAAATTAGTCACAACAATCACATTGCGGAAAAACTGGGCATGCGCAAGGAACGAGACCTTGATAAGAGCAACAAGGATATTTCAGTCCTATGTTTCGATCTCCAAAATGTTATTGCTTGCCCAAGAGCAGAGATAGTTCTATTTTTTACTTGCGCAAACTCAACACTTACAATTTAACTGCCCATTTATCCACTACGAAAGTTGTTTATTGTGCGTTATGGTCCGAAGCAACATCTGGTCGATCAGGCAACGATCTAGCCAACGCCATGAAAGCAATATTAAACCAAGTAATACTAGATAATGACTTTTACAAGTTTCCATCAAATAATTCACATAAAGATCTATAGCTTATCCCTGTGCTAGAGCTTTGATGTACCCTAGCTTACTTCATATTATGGTTTTCAAGTATTTTATAGATGCCCAAATCAATCACCAAATCAATCTACTTAAATAAGTAGAAAAAATTAGGAATCACCAAGAGAAATGTCGCCGAGATGAAATGGACAAATATCAAGCATCAGTTAAAATGCAAGAAACAACACACAACATCAAGTTCTTGCAAAATAAAGAATTTGACAATAATGCAAAATTGATCGCTTACTTTTTGGCCTGCCCCTAAAAACCCTTCAGCGTCATTGGTCACTAGGCTACCCCCTGGGGCACCCCAACCCTGAGTCAAAAACCTGGTTTCAGATGTATGTCAGTTGATTGAAGGTCAGTTCTCATCTATTGGTAACTTTGACCACAACCTTACTTGTATTAAATATAATATTATATAATATTATTATTATAATTTCTGTAGCCCCCGCCATCTTGTAAGCAGGCGAAGTAGGCTTGCAAGCATGCACTTTCGGCAACTACGCACGGGTGCTACAATAGCAGACTAAACACGCCTACTAGCGACATTTGGACACCATTTGGTTGTAAATTAAGGATTTGGACAACTCAAATCCGTCAAAGTTTAAATGGCGCAATTTTGTTTAGCTGAACTACCTAGCAACAATCCAACAAGCAACATGTACATGCAGTACCCCAATCACACATCTCTAACACTCACACCAACATCAACACCTGCACTAAGACCTCACTAAAACAACAACCCGAGCACAGAAACCGGGCACAATTGTTGTGTGTTGAGGCCCTAATCCCACTGAACACAACATAACAATAACACTTTCGAACATCAATTTACAGTCTGTAGGACGGAGCACAACACTGAGGTAACGAACGCTACCTTGCCAA
>JAMZAV010010530.1:0-20121 GCA_024449915.1 Sweltsa coloradensis
AGCCCCTGCATACAGCAGGGCGTAACGTGTCGTGCCGTGCAGCGACCGCGCTCATGCAACTTGTTTTTTACGGGAAATAATTAGTAGCTTGACTTGCATTTCGCCGCCAGTGTATCTCGTACACGGTCCTAATCGATTTATTGGATCGACTATTCATTCAGCTGGTAAGAGCTCGGCTGTTTAATCACAAGACGACCGAGGGCTCAGACATGCACCGTACGATTGATTTAAATAGCGCCATCTCCATTATAATGCTAGGGAATAAAATAAAAACGTAATCTCGGTTACCGTCAAATCAAATCAAATTATACTATTTCTGCAGGTATGTAGGCCTCATGCCAGATTTGCATTGCATTCTTTAAACCTGTGGGATGTGCGATAATTATTGACACTGTTGCAAGCAATATACTACGGTTATTATTGGAGATATGTGTAGTATTTTTATTTTCCATTTTTTAGCGCTTTCAATGATACTTTGTTGCATTTTATAGTATATATAATTAATTTTGTCCTCACTAATAACCTATGTATGATTCTTCCTTAGATTGTAATTGAAATATTATGGCATCAATTAAAATCAACCATTTTAATTTATATGCAAAGGTAAGTACACTACATTTAATTGAAAAGAGAATGAAGAAAAATAAGAAGACTTAACTTTAAAAAACGCGCTATGTATCGTGTTTATTTGCCTGTTAAGCATCTAGAGCTCAAAACGTTATTTTGCCACTAGTTCCTAAATGAATCCCTAAACCAAAATGTGGATTCAAAAGAATGCAGAAAAGATGTCTGAAAGTGCAGAGGGAAAGTAAAAGGACACACTACGATTTTTATTGTCATTACATAACCTCAGAATAGGGAATATTCCACTTAATATTTTAATATTTTATTTTAATTCTTATTCATGTCTTAATAGTCACTGCACTTTTTTTTATTTAAAAAAATGTTTTTTGTGCAATTTAAACAAGAATTAAATGGGTCCCACAGTTTGCGCGCCAAAAAACGAGCGTGCGCCATCTTTGGACGGTACTACGTCATAACTGTGTTGAGTCAAGGCCAATTGGAAACTAAATGTACGTATATTTGTACATATTTACATACAGCGGCGGTGCTCGGCCCATCCGCTCAACACAAACAACTCCACAGGGATGTACATTTTCACCGTCTTTTGTTTTCTTTTTCGTATGTGACAGGAGATTTCGGCGAGATCATTGTGATAAAGAATAACGAGCATTTTGTCCTTAATTTTTGCATAGCCTAGGACTATCATGGTATTCTTTATCTACAATAGGCTTTGATTAGTCATCAAAGTAAGGTTTTTGTGCGGGATGTGTGTCAGAACATGAACGTGCAGGCCTAGGGTTGGCAAGTTAAGCCTAGGGCTTGTCAAGTGAGTAATTTTAGTATTCACATACCAATGCCTATATCCTACAGGAACGATTGGCCTAGACCGTTTGTATTATAAATAATTTTCTACGTCTAGGCCTAGACCAAGGACTGTTTCAGTTTTGTTTTTTGATTGCAATGTCAACTTTTCTCGTTTTCCGGCAAGGCGTTAAATGTAAAATGTCCGCCATCTGTTTACATTACTGTAGGCTACGCTAGGCGCTGCTTTGTTTAAAACACCGCCGTCTTGATGTATATCTCGATCCTACTATAATACTATTCCAACATCTTTGGTCTGGATGTATGTTTATCCAGACGGCGTTGGATCAACACAGTTCTGACGTCACAGTCGTTTTTGCCGCTTAAAAAACTGCTGCTTTTAAAACGGCTATAAATCACTGGATTATTATTTCACGGAAAAACAAAGTACATATTTGTAATCGGGACGAAATACTTCTTCTAAAAAATCTATTCGTACAGTATTTGGCGGAAGTGGAATATTCCCTGCTCAATTTTAATTTTTGTTTCTACATACCTGCAATTACTTGCGTGCACGATTTTTTCACCTTCTGGCACAATGTCAACATTTTTTCCGTCGTTTAGTAAAAACCTTCAAAGCAAGTTATTACAGTAAACCATTTTTCCTTATAATCATTTTGTAGATGAAGATGAGTAGCAACAATTTTTTAAAAATCTCTTCTCAAAATTCAATAATGAACTCGACGACTTGCGAGAATACATTTGAATTTAATTGTTGATACCGTGGTTGCCCTTTCCAAAAACATTTTTAAAAAATACGTGAAAAAATACGCAATAATCGAAGAACGCAATATTTCAAGTAATGCGTTTGCGTAATCAAAATCGCAATTACGAGCAGGCTGAGCAAAGAAAATAGAAACCAGTTTTGGTCAGCAGAGATGACTTTACCCGATATTTTTACTCCATGACTGTGACGTTGTTTATTAGACGAGGAGCGAAGCGACTAACGCAACTTATATGGCACTAGATCTTTTTTGGTGTGTGTGAGTGACTTTGCTGCAGAACGGCTGAACAGCTAAACAGATTGAGATAAAATTTTTTAAACAGACCCGGTACAAGTATTTAGCGTTTGTTAACATTTGAGCAAATCCGTTTACGATTTTAAAACACACAATAAATATTAATTTGGAAAAGGCCGAGAATGTCACATACAATTTAACGACAATGTTTTCTGTTTTTGAAAAAATCGTTTTTATCAAATCATGTTTGCATGCAGTGACCAAAGGTTGTATCGAATGTTGGACGCTCAAGGTTACCTAGAATTCTGCTCGGAGATTGAGTAAACTCTTGCAATAATTAATCGTATTTCGTACTGGCTATGTTGTCCATAGTATTGAATGCATTTCAAACGTGTTCTACAATTTTCCATAAATATAAAATAATCTAGGAATAAAAAAATCTATCCCGACCGTGTTTGAACCCGGGTCTCCAACATTCCGAGTATAAAGGCGTCTTACCCAAACCTAGACTAGGAAAAACTCAAAAAGTCGTTGTTAGACGAGTGAGCGAGTCATGTGTTGCATTTAAGTTGATTAATTTATAATGTATTAATGATAGGATTTTGAGTTTTTTGGTATTAGTTCGCGTCCACTCTAGCCTATCCAGGGAGGAAATACCCATCCAGCCTTAGTAAGGGGGAAGAAAGGGAATGTTCACGGGTACTCAAAACAGGCTCGCTCACTCGTCTAACAACGACTTTGGCGTTTTCCTAGTTAACTTTGTGTACATGCAGACCCTCAGCCAATGCGATAAACAATCAAAATCATCATCACGCACGTTCTTGGCCAGTGCAGTACTAGTACAACGAATAAGATATTTGGTTGAATCATATCCTGCCGAAGTTTGACGGACACGGTTCCCAGAAGACCGGAACTAGAAACCTGACGGCATTTGCAGATATGCGTTGGAATTCGGCACTTGCGGATCTCTACGAGTTGTCACCGGTTCCTGGTCCTTAGAGAGAGAATTTCAATGTCTAGTTAAAAGTTATCCGCTAGTTCGTCTTCAAGTAAATATTTACAGGGCTTCTGAATTCTGATTGGTGGTTGCCATAGTGATAACCGGACTTGGACGTAAATAGACACAGTTTTCACCGCACGCACGCACGCAAGTACGCACTCTAGGAGGTTAGCATGGCGTATCCAGGAATTCATAAAGGGGACCCGGGTTCAACCAATTAATTCCTAGATGTACCAATGGCTAAGTGAGGGCAAACCCCCCGAAAAAGTTTTCTTCTTCAAGGTCATTTTGGTGAAAAT
Source organism: Sweltsa coloradensis (assembly GCA_024449915.1). Taxonomy (NCBI): domain Eukaryota; kingdom Metazoa; phylum Arthropoda; class Insecta; order Plecoptera; family Chloroperlidae; genus Sweltsa; species Sweltsa coloradensis. The sequence goes on from JAMZAV010010530.1 coordinate 3,684, forward strand.
CTGTGCGTTTTAAAGCATCACTATAACCAACTTATCCTCCATTGGCCAAATGGGAATTTGCCTTTAGTATTGCGATAAAACAGTTATTCTATATTCTTCATTGAAACGTTAAAGTGCACTTTCACATGTTTTTTTTAAGGGGTGGGGGTGGGGGGTTGTCCCCCTCTCCCTTCCCCCCTGGATACGCCACTGCAGGTCACACTCGTGTAGTTGTTTCCGCGCTTCGTGACTGCTAATCAGCTCGGAAATTGAGACTTGCGGCGTCAATTAGAACAATTTAGCACTCGACCGATTAGTGCGATTCAAACACTGGCTGGCGGGGTCCAATCCGATACCTCATGGAATAGATAGGAAGTTCTTTGGTCTTCGACTTCGTCTTCGTCTTCGTCTTCGTCTTCGTCTTCGTCTTCGTCTTGGTCTTGGTCTTGGTCTTGGTCTTGGTCTTCGTCTCCTTCGTCTTCGTCGTCGTCCTCGTCTTCTTCTTCTTCTTCTTCTTCTTCTTCTTCTTCTTCTTCTTCTTCTTCTTCTTCTCTTCGTCTTGGTCTGCGTCTGCGTCTTGGTCTTCGTCTGCGTCTTCGTCTTCCTTCCTCCTTCTACTCGAGTCTCTAGCTCTGCCGAGGCTGAAGATGGTCTCACTCGCATGGTTAGGGTAGGAGTTCGAAATAGCTAGTGAAGTAGGTAGTAATTTAACAAACCTTGGAGAAATAAAAAATAGTAGACCTACATTACTATCTAGATGCAAATTGTATTTGAATACTGCGATTTTCGGTATGTTTTAAACAAATTAGTTAATTTTGATTATATTTTTGAAAGAATGTTACTAATCTGGCAATTACCCTTCTTCCAAATCTCTAAGGAGCTACAAAAAGATTGCTTCCGAAATGTACAGAAAACAAATGTTATCGAATATATGAACGTCAATAGTTCTAGTAAAGCAATTAAAGTCTTCTTGAAAGACCAACACTGTTTGTATATATTATTTTATGCATAGGTACTCAGACTCACACACTTCGTAATGTCTATGAAAAATAAACAAGCAAGGATCTGCAAAAAGCATACGATTTGAATTTTCTTAATTTTGCATTATTGTTTAGTGGGATTTTTCCACTGTTGGATATAGGGTAGGATATGATGATTATTATTATTATTATTATTTTATTATTATATTATTATTATTATTATTATTATTATTATTATTATTATTATTTAGTAGGGGAGCATAGTAATTCGTGGCCGAAAAGGTGAAAGAGCTATGTATCTGGTATCAATCGATTCGTATTGATCCATAGATAAACAATTTCGATGGTGAGAGTCTTGATTTTTTTGGCTGAGAGCGGCCATATCTAAAACAAGATGGCCGCCGCTTCGAATTTTAAACTAGCGTATCTTCGTAAGTATTTGACCGATTTCAATTTCAAGGTACCATTCGAAAGGTAAATGATAGAAATTGAAATTAATGTAACAAATTTTCACGAAAATCCATATGTTTGAGGTTATGTTACAAAAAACTCTAACTGTTTACTTTACACTTTCTCGTTATGGAACGATATTTACTAGGTAAAAAGGTTTACATTTTCTTAAGTTGCATTTTTGGTAGATTATTTCTATCTGTTTATAATGAATCCATGCATTTAATTTTCTGACAATTATAGCCTGAGTTTATGTAATTGAAGCGATGGCATGTGTAGACGAATATATGCTACTACTGTGTGATCTTTATGTTTCAAATACATTTTGTCGAGGCACAATTGGTGAAACAATTAGATATTTGGTATAAATCGATTCGTTATGAACCGAACTTAAACAATTTTGAATGGGTAAATTTCCATTTTTTTACTGAAGACCTTCCCTGGGCAAAAACAAGATGGCCGCCGTCATTGAACATTTTAACTAAAAATCTTTAAAAGTATTTCGCCGATTTCAATTCTAAAGGTACCATTGAAAAGGTAATAAAAAGAGCTACAAATGATATATCAACAATTTTCCAGAAAGTTTAATTTTTTTAAGGTTATGTTTGTTTTGAGATTTTTGTATTTTTTCGATTTTTTCAGAGCACAATAGGTGAAACAACTATGTATGGGGTATCAATCGATTCGTTTTGAACCGTGATTTAACAATTTTGATGGGAAAAATTTCGATTTTTTTACTGAGGCCTTCCCATGGCAAAAACAAGATGGCCGCGCCAATGAACCTTTTGACTCGCATATCATTTAAAGTATATATCCGATTTTTAATTTACGTATACCGTTGAAAAGGTAATTAAAAAAGAAATAAACTATATATTATCATTTGTTGAAACATTATATTTACTGAGGTTATGTTACAAAAACTTAAATTATTTACCACACTCGTCATCGGTATGGAACTTATGGCGCATATATTTACATGACAAAAACGGTTTTTGAATATGTTTGGCTTGTTTATCCGTAGCATATCTCTCTATGTATTCAATGAGTCCTTACTTTTTATGTTCCGACAAATATATCCCGAGATAATGTATTTGAAGCGACGGCATGTGTAAATGTATGCATCGAGTATTTTGATCTTGATGTTTTAAACACATTTCGTAGAGGCACAATAATTGATGAAAGGATTATGTATCTGGTATCAATCGATTCGTTATGAAACGTACTTTAACAATTTTGATGAGGTACCCGTCGCAAAAAAAAACAAGATGGCTGCCGAAAAAAACTTTGAAGCTTACATATTTTCTAAGATAATTGACAGATTCATTTCAAAGGTACGGTTGGAAAGGTAATTAAAGGAGCAAAAAAGTATGAATTTTCAATTTTTACGAAACTTTTATATTTACTGAGGTTATCTTGTTACTACACTCAATTGTTACAGTTATGGAACAAATATAACGTATATACGTATATATTTTGTTTAACCTTTGTTTTATAGTAAGCGACTTTGACGCTGTTATTTTGGTACCACAGACAGAAATTAATAAAAGTTCTTCCACCGGGGATTGAACCCGGGACCAGTTGGAAAGAGTATGACATTTTTATTTCTGTTAAATGGGGTTTTTTAAATTTTTAATTTTTTGTTTTTAGAGATTTTCGTGGCCGAAATGTATGTCATACTGTCATACTCTTTCCATCTGGTCCCGGGTTCAATCCCCGGTGGGAGAACTTTTATTAATTTCTGTCTATGGTACCAAAATAACAGCGTCAAAGTCGCTTACTATAAAACTAAGGTTAAACAAAATATATACATATATATGTTATATTTGTTCCATAACTGTAACAATCGAGTGTAGTAACAAGATAACCTCAGTAAATATAAAAGTATCGTAAAAATTGCAAATTTATACTTTTTTGCTCCTTTAATTACCTTTCCAACGGTACCTTTGAAATGAATCTGTCAATTATCTTAGAAAATATGTAAGCTTCAAAGTTTTTTTCGGCGGCCATCTTGTTTTTTTTGCGACGGGTACCTCATCAAAATTGTTAAAGTACGTTTCATAACGAATCGATTGATACCAGACATAATCCTTTCATCAAATTATTGTGCCTCTACGAAATGTGTTTAAAACATCAAGATCAAAATACTCGATGAATATATTATTCATTTACACATGCCGTCGCTTCAAATACATTATCTCGGGATATATTTGTCGGAACATAAAAAGTAAGGACTCATTGAATACATAGAGAGATATGCTACGGATAAACAAGCCAAACATATTCAAAAACCGTTTTTGTCATGTAAATATATGCGCCATAAGTTCCATACCGATGACGAGTGTGGTGAATAATTTAAGTTTTTGTAACATAACCTCAGTAAATATTAATGTTTCAACAAAATGATAATATATAGTTTATTTCTTTTTTAATTACCTTTTCAACGGTATACGTAAATTAAAAATCGGATATATACTTTAAATGATATGCGAGTCAAAAGGTTCATTGGCGCGGCCATCTTGTTTTTTGCCATGGGAAGGCCTCAGTAAAAAAATCGAAATTTTTCTCATCAAAATTGTTAAATCACGGTTCAAACGAATCGATTGATACCCCACTACATAGTTGTTTCACCTATTGTGCTCTGAAAAAATCGTTTAAAAATACAAAATCTCAAAACAAACATAACCTTAAAAAAATTAAACTTTCTGGAAAATTGTTGATATATCATTTGTAGCTCTTTTTATTACCTTTGTCAATGGTACCTTTAGAATTGAAATCGGCGAAATACTTTTAAAGATTTTTAAGTTTTTTAAAATGTTTCAATGACGGCGGCCATCTTGTTTTTGCCCAGGGAAGTCTCAGTAAAAAAATGGAAATTTACCCATTCAAAATTGTTTAAGTTCGGTTCATAACGAATCGATTTTTATACCAAATATCTAATTGTTTCACCAATTGTGCCTCGACAAATGTATTTGAAACATTAAGATCACACAGTAGTAGCATATATTCATCTACACATGCCATCGCTTCAATTACATAAACTCAGGCTATAATTGTCAGAAAATTAAATGCATGGATTCATTATAAACACATAGAAAATCTACCAAAAATGCAACTTAAGAAAATGTAAAAACCTTTTTAACCCAGTAAATACGTTCCATAACGAGAAAGTGTAAAGTAAACAGTTAGAGTTTTTTGTAACATAACCTCAAACATATGGGATTTTTGTGAAAATTTGTTACATTAATTTCAATTTCTATCATTTACCTTTCGAATGGTACCTTTGAAATTGAAATCAGTCCAAATACTTACGAAGATACGCTAGTTTGAAATTCGAAAGCGGCGGCCATCTTGTTTTAGATATGGCCGGTCTCAGCCAAAATATCAAGACTCTCACCATCGAAATTGTTTATCTATGGATCAATACGAATCGATTGATACCAGATACATAGCTCTTTTCACCTAAGCTGCCACGGAAGCATGTTTTCATACCCTATGCTCCCCCACTAATTGCTAACACTTCGAAGACTGCCGAAAGAGTTTATTTTTAAATGTAACATTTGATATAGGCCTACATGCACATCGGTACGAGCATTTTATTAAATTAATTTAAAATTGGAACCGACAATCTTTTAAATTAAGTAACAAATATTAAGCGTTTTCTAAACTTTATCTTCCTGCTGTAGCATGAGAACACGAAACGTTATTTTCACTTGCATCTCTAGTCCTGATGACCCTGTAAGTTGCACCACGAGGGTCGACGCACTTGCATGCAAGTATGATGGCGTAAGTATAGCTTGCTGCAATACTTCCTACTGTCTGTCTGTCTGTCTGTCTGTTGTGTGCAGTTAGGCGAGGTTAATCTGCGCCTGTCAAACTGTCACCGCTCGTACGTGTAACTCATCGCCTTGCAGCATGCATTCTGCCGGCCGTGCTCTGGGCAGGGGGTGGCTGGTCAGGCTTCATTGGGCCTAGACCGACAGCGTTGGCTCTGATTCGGGGGGCCCCAAGTCCAAATCCCGTCGATACCGGCAATCCTGATTGAAGGCTTTTCCGAGGTTTTCCTCAGTCTTTAATGCGATGCAAGGGATTGAGTCCTCTTACACAGCACTCAAACATCCCTTCACAATTGTCCTATCCGCAACATACCTAGTTCACCTGAAGAGGGGCATACACTGCACCCTATAAAAAGTTTAATTCGCACGGTAAAAATTTATAATAACCTTTTCACCGCTGATGTGCACATAATACATAATACGTATAGGTTTCGTCAATTTGATATTAAAAACAATATTGGGTAATCAAAATTGATTGTTTTTTTTTAATATATATATATTAGCACCGCATATTTTCATTCAGTCGCATTATTCATGTGGAAAGTAATCTGAATATTTAGTAATTACTGAATAACGCCGAAATATACTATAAATCTCTAATTTCGAAATTTTCTCACATATCTTTATCCATCCATAGAGCACTTGGTTGACCTTTTTAACGTTCTGCACCGCCCTGCTCCAGTCGACACTCGAGTGTCACTAACCTCATCAGCATCGCAGGTAAGTGCAGTTAAGTACACCTAAATGAACGCAATTACTGTCTGGCCGTAGCACGCGATCTGTGTAGTGTGTGACCGATACTCTTGTACAGTTCGTCTGCTTGGAGGTGAGGTAGACAGCTTGGCGAACTCGTAGACATGTCTAGGGGCGAACCCCGTACATATAGTTGGAGCACAGAGGAATCGGCTCCTGGTGGCTACGCCTAGAAGTTCTACTTTTCATAGTCTAGAGTAGTTGGTGTCTAGTTGGTCATTGTTCGCTCGTCGATGGTGTCGGCGCGTGCAGGGTTGGCTTTCTTGGCTAATTTTCTGTCCCCCACTGAAATCATGTGACTGAGTGGGTAGACTATTTATTTTAGGAATTCATGTATTTATTTTATTTATTGGTAAATTAAAGATCTCTGCATCAATTTAAACAATAATAGTTATTCCACACGTTACACTGTCACGACCCGAAATATTTTCAGAGAAATTACAACATTGACGGGATGTTTCATTGCGTCGTAGTGGTGAATAATTGCCATTATTCTTTAATTCCCGATGTCAGTCCCTTGAAAATGTCATCCACTGTGACTACCTTGGATACATTGGGAATTAAAGGAAATTTACAATTATATATTTACCACTACGATGCGACGAAATATCCCGTCAATGTTTAATTTCTCTTCAATATTAATTACGTTTTTTCTAGTTTTCATACATATTATTCAATTTCGCTGTTAATTTGTCTCTGAGATTTCACGCCGATTCCGCGAGGTCTAGCTTGAGGTGCTGCCGCTCCAACAGCGCCTTTCCGTAGTTCTGCTGCGTTCACTCCCCTCCTACCCCTAACGCGCCTAAATTGCCAACCCGGGGAGCTGTGAACATCCCATCATCCTAGCACTCGGCATTTCATCCAGCTTCGGAAGCCTTCGTTTACATGAGTTGGAAAGTCGTCCGTCACACATTCTCCAATATATGAAATTATGCATTTATTATTATGTTCGATACCTCTAATGGGAGAAATGAAGGGATGTTGGATTACAGAGGGATTTGACGATAAGCTTAGCACCATTTTTGATCATTTATCAGGAGATAAGTGCATTGGATGAAAGAGTGTATAAAATAATACCCTTATTTTAAATTGAGATTACAAAAGGACACCACGAATGCACACATTATTACATACTCATATTTTGAAAATTTAAATATGTATTCTTATATTAGCTGCCCAAAACATTATTATAGTCAATATCTTGTTCTAATTATTATGTAATATATTTTTTTAAATCAGGATTGAAATTTAGATAATAATGTTTTTTATTGGAACGAATTAATTACACAGTGCTCGATAAACACTAACACCGAGTTCGATTACCATTAACCGTTGCTTCAAACACCTTTGTGTAATTCCGCCTGCAAACACCAAAAGTAGAACAAAACAGCGAGTAAGCTTTCTTAAAAAATAAATCGTTTAAATTTTTGTGCTTATTATGTCTAAGTGTAAATTTTTAAATCGAGTTATATTAATAAAACCACTAATGTTTAAACATTCGAATATCTATATTTAATAGTTTAATGATCTTTATATCATATAATGTCAGCGAATCGAAAGAAGTGAAACTTTCCGAAATATTGCTACGTTATAGCGAAAAAGTTCATTAAACTATTAAATAGTATTTACTTATTCTATTATGAGTAGGGACTACCGCCAACATTAAAACCACGCTTAATTACTTTATTTTTGTAATATCTCACAAAAAGCCACGCAAAATCCAAATAGTGAATGTTGCTTCATTTTCATAGTGTTGCACACATAGTTTAATGTTTACATAACAAAGTTCACCCCATCTTGCAGTTAGAGTATATGGAAAGGGTAGGACCTATATATACAAATTAATAGGCTAGTTACCTAGGGGCTACTACTTACATGTCTTGGCTACGAGTTGTAGGTCTAGGATAATAAGCCCCATGTACTTTGTTAGAATTATACCCTGCAAGATTTTTTTAATATATATTATAATCAGTGGCGTTTTTAATTAAAAGAATAATTTTATTTAATTAATCCGTGATTAAAAACACTATTGATCAAAATATTTGATAACATTTTTGTCGTGTATAGTTTCTAACGAAACTACATGGGGCCTATTATCCACTTTTTCGATTTTGCGTAACTTTATGTGAGACATTATGAAAATAATGTAATTTCGCGCGGTTTTAATATTGGCGACTATCCCTCTTCAAGTTTATTTTTAAATATTCTAATATGTGTTAGTATGTGCGGTGTTTTGATTATTGACAGTTTATGCAGTGATTTATAGCTGGAGATGTCTAAGTATTAGCCTGAAAACAATGCATACCTCGTATACTCGTGTCAACAGTTTTTTACCACACTGTAGCCGTCCGATACACTTGAATGAACTATGAAAATGCTTTCATCTCTTCTTTAAAATGATTTACGAACAGATAAGTTGTTACAAAGTAGTATATTTTAATGGCGAAAGTGGCCACAAGTCAACCTAATATCGCATTCCTGATCGTGAAACGCAGCCCTTATAAGGCGCGAAACCATAACACGTACGGGCCGGGTAACTCACAGGGTTTTTTCAATACTCACCCCCGTCATAATGATAGTGTGGATCGCCCATAGCCTAATTGAGGAAGAAAATATTAGGGAATTTAGTTTGGTCAAAATTGAGGCCGCGGGGGGTTTTATCACGCGCGCTGTGTGTGTGGCTTGATCAGAACTTTGACGCGTAAGATTTACAACCTTGGGTGTTGTATCAAGTATACACTGCGTGTTCAGTGACACTTAGGAGGGAATGGACACATTTGGCAGTTAGCAAAATAGCTATTCGCTCGGCCAAGAAGCATCCGACGTATATGAAACTTTGCAAAGTTGGCAATTAGCATACATGGACAGCCCTGTGGTCATAGAGTTTACGAATTTCGTCTTAATCAGCCAGAAAAAATCACAAATATAAGTTCAAATCAAGCCGGACACAATTCCACCCGCGGAACAGCGCTAGAATTAACAATTGGCACATTCGAAACAAGATTAAAGTTGTTATGTGCCCTCGTTGCTAGGACGGCTCCAAAGTCACCGTTTAAAAATTCCTAACCCAAGAAATGGTGGACTTAATCCAAATCAGAAGTTAGAAAAAAATATCATCAAAAATTGAAGGATAAAAGGACATGACAGGCCTGGCAATCCGATGTTAATAAACTCTGTCTGCCCAAGAAAACTGGTGGTTAGCCACCCCCTGACCGACTTATGTTGGAACAGTAATAAGAATGACTTGTACAACCCTCTTCCTCTGAGTGTTTTGTAAAGCCATTAATTTGTTTGTACTTATGTTATAGCACGTTTTTTTAAATTTTGTCTGTACAATACCCTTCGTGTCACGACTCAAACTTAGAATACAATAAGTAAATTAAATTGTTTCCTGTGATTTAGTATAAACATGTAGACCTATATCATTCACATTTGTCCTGGCTTAACAAGAGTAAAAGTTCATAATGATGTTCACAATAAAGACGGCAGTCTTCAGTAGTTTTTCCAAAGAAGAAATTGGGATACAAACTTGGTTTACTATAGGCCATTCCAGAGTACTTTTACCGATATTTTTTAAAGTCCAAAAGGGAAAAAGTATGAAAGTTAATTGAATGCATTTGGGAAAAATAAAATAAAAAAGTTTTTTCAATGAGAAAAGTAAAGTTGTAGGTTCAATACTTAATTTTGAGCTTAGATTTTTTTTAAACACACCTTTGTCTTCGCTACGAGTATAAGGGCAAATAATTGTTTGAAATTATGTTCGATTTTTTTTGTCAAATTAGAGTTTTGAACCGGTGGACGAAAAATATCTTACATCAAACGTTATGTATTTCAGAAAATTATTTTCCCTTATCAAGTATTGCACCTAGAACTATCGTTTTCTTATTGACCCAAAATTTACATGTAATGGCCAAAATTAACACTATTGTCCCGTAAAAATAAACATTTCCCCCATTTTTATTCAAGTTTCTCTTTCATTCAACCAACTTTCAGCCATTTTCCTTTGAGTTTCAAAATATCGGTAGGAGTGCTCTTTGCTCGTTTTCGCTCGTTGCTCGTTTTCGTGTTTTCTTTAGTTGAATATCATTAAAGTTGATGGGGATGCATCTATTGTGTTGTCTTGCACCCAGCAGATGCATCTGTTGTGTTGTCTTGCACCCAGCATATGCATCTGTTGTTGTCTTGCACCCAGCAGATGCATCTGTTGTGTTTGTCCCCTTGCAAACCCCGCAGATTCTCTGTTGTGTTGTCTTGCACCCGCAGATGCATCTGTTGTGTTGTCTTGCCCCAGCAAAAAGGGCATCTTTGTTTTTGTCTTGCACCCAGCAGATCAAAGGGTCTAGACAGACGATATTGATCATCACGCTGCAACGTGCTTTGGATGGATGACATATCGGCACAGGTCAAGGTCAGCTCGGTGTAAAGTTCACGCCGGTTTTGTGAATCTCCGACCTTTTTTTAACTACTACCGTGTGAACTTTCGACATAGCCCATTTAGGCAGACTATACCTGCAACTCACCTCTCCACTGCTGACTGCTTGTCACTTTATTTATTTATTTGTTTATTTATTTATTTATTTATTTATTTATTATTTATTTATTTATTTTTATTTTTTTTTATTTATTTATTTATTTAACGTCTATCATATTCAGTTAAACTGATTTACAAAAGAGGACAACTAAATTAATCTTATTACATAGTGAAGACACTACAATAAGTTTGAATTGTAACATTACAACAACAATGTATACCGGTATCAATAACACAATTATTTTGGAAACAAATTCAAAATGGATATTAAATGAAATTAATTCATGAACCGAATATGAAAAAGGAAAAAACTTTCATAGATTGCTCAGTTTTGATATTGGTTCAACTAGATAACGACTACAGTAAAATGCAGAAGAAGAATAATGTGTCAAGTTTAAATAGTTCTGTGGCGTGGCTCCTTCAAATACTACTTCCATTTCACTTTTTGTCGATAACATTCTAATCTTTATTTAAAAAATTAAAAGAAATTTTAAAACTGCTCTTTGGTAGGAAAAATATATTTGTTGTGTAGCGGTATTTCGAAAAGTTTCACTTTTTCGACTTGCTGACTGAAAAATGAAACTTTTCGAATTATCGCTACATAATACAAATAATGTTTCGTACCTAAGAGCAGTGTTTAGTTCATTGATTTTTTTACCTGTTCTAATAACGTTAATTTTTTTAAATAACCTAGTAAATAGTATTATTGAGTGGAAAATCGGTGTTGATAAGACTTGATCCCCGAAAGGCGCACTGGATGTGGCATCAACTTATGTTTAAATCCATATTTAAAAATTAAAAAAAAAGTGTCTTGGAAAAACCCCCTTAAAAGATCATTGCGAGACTCATTCCAAAATAAACAAATAAAAAACCCAAAAACTTGGAGACAATTAAAAAAATTTCTACTAACCGTTTTTTTTTTACAATCAACATTTACTCACCTTCGCCCAAAAATTGATTTAAAAAGTTCAAGATCCATATACAAATCTGCGTAAAACAATCGTAGTTGTACCGGAATAAAACCCGTAGCACTTAAATTTACAATTACGTACATATATTAAAATACCTTTAAAACAAGATCTTTTTTGTCAACGTAAGCTGAAGTATCCGAGTTTTTTACCGTTTATTCGAAAAAAAAAGGCTGAGCGGGGGGCCTCACAGAGTCCTTTCTAAAAAAAAGCAGCCCAATAAACACACATTTTGAGGAGCAATTTTGGGTCCCCGGGGTCCCGAAATTACAAAAATTTTAAGATTTTTTACAATTTAAAAAAAATTGTGAAGTAGTAAAATATTTCTTTGTGTTGACAGGTCTTCACTTTTAAAACCCACATGACATGTTATTCGTTTTTATTGTCTGTTGTGCTGCTTCCAAACATCTTAACCCATCGTTCGTGATGCTCAAAAAGTTTTGTTGTATATTTGCTTCAAAAATAAGTTGTTTAGCCTTTCCATGAACATTGTTAACCCATCATCATCTTCAAAGATACTTTCCCAAATGCATTTTTTGCAGAGCCACTAAAGTTATTTGTTACTATATTTTAGATTATTTGGTGCCTTCATCAACATGACAACATACAACATTTCTCTTCCTTTTTTGTATAAATATATCCCCATGTAAAGCGTGTAAAGGATCCAGTGTGTCGAGGTTCACCACTAACTTAACTACCAAACCCCCCCCGATTTTTTGGTTTTCTTTCCCTTGGGGGGTTTTAACCAATGCTTCCCCCCATCCTAGAATCATTTTAAAAGATATACTTTTTCCTATTTAGTAAGAAACCCATATTTTTCTATAAATTTAAATAACTTTTTCTATTTTTCCTAACTGCGTCACTGAAAAGCATTCTATTTTTAAAGTTTTTTTGGTCTGAGCTGAACCCAAAAATGGTCTATATTTCTACCACCAGGTTATCGGAAAACGCTAAGATGTATGCAAAACCTTCTACGAAATGAAAAAAGGAATTAAAATGAGCATCCAATGTTTTTGGCATTATCGTCCTAGGGCATTATGACTTCCAAAAATTTCATTCACCTGACGTTCAAAACAATTCTCAAATTTTTAACTATTCGACTTAAATTTTTTTTAATGTGAAATGTTTAATTTGTTGATGTCCCCAGACTAGAAAAACTGTGGGATGTCCTTCATTTCATTAAATTTTTTTTATTTCTGTCGTTTTTGAGTTAAATTATAGTTTCCATACGAAAGGCATATGCTGTTGTACATTGCCATCTTCTTTTACGTGTTTGACAAATGAAATTTTTTCTTGGGATAACTTTGGGAATTTTAAAAGGGCCCGGTTTTTTTACCAAATTTAACTTCAGTTCTTGAAATACTCCAGTAAAAAGTAGATAAGTTGTCCCCAACTTTAATCTAGACTTTTATTCCAGTTATGTGTGGAATATGTAACTAGGAATGTGCTATCCAGTACCCGCCTGGTAGCAATATAGCCATTTTGATTTCAAGGGCCTCTTGGTTTTCCTAGGATCTTAGCCCCCACTACTCGCCTTACTGCTGGGTTGTGCCCCTGAAACATCCACTTAAAGCACGTTTACCTTTCTTTTGTTCAGTGAAATCAAACCAAAATAAACCACGTGTCTAAGGTCCGTTCCAAAAAACATCCCCGGGGCAAGTACACGAGACTCAATAGGGTAAGCCCAAAACACAATGGAATCAGGAGCAAAATCAAACTGACAGGGATACCAATAAAAATTATATCCAACAGAGGTATGTTTATTCAAAAAGTCAGTTCATCTGTCATCCATTCACAACTTTGACGGAGGCAAGCCCATAAAATTTTACAAGATTGGTCTACAACGTGACCAATTTGTTTCGCCAAAACCACCACAAACTTGAGTATTTCCAAGGCCTCTATTTAGCAGCACACACCAGTACAAACAAGGAGGTCGTACTAAAATTTCGCCAAAGAAGTTTGCTTTGCGATTCGATTAGGTAGGCCCTACTTGAATCAATATTTTCTAAAAATTCATCATTTATAGGTATGGTTTTCTGTATAGAAGTGGGTAAATATTCTTTATGCTGCTGCTGTGGTTTTGCTTCTCTTAAAGGCCGGTGCACAAAACTCCCTATGGCTTATGGTTTAAGATTTAACAAGATAAAAATATTTCATCTCGCTAGTTCTGACACACTAAACCCAGCCAGTGATAAGCGAGCTTTCATAAATCCGGCCAATGATAGCGTGCGTACTAGAAACTTTATAGAAAAACTATACACTTAAGGAAAATATGTTCATCGGGTTTAACCGAACTGGATCCTATAGGCCGTGTTCTCGCATGTGAATGTGCTGGCCACATCATCGTAGGCGTAGCTGTAAGCGTCCGGGCAGTGGCTCTTGAAGAACGCGGGGTAGTTGAACGGCCAGGTGTTGGACTGACAGGTCTGGGGTGTGCTGTGGTCCCCGCGGCAACAGTACTCGTCGGTGTTGAAGGCCAGGCAGGCACTCTTGCAGGCCACGGTCCGACCACCCTCTATCTGGCGCAGCTCGTTGGGGCACGTCGGGTTTATGTTTGAGGGACAGGCGGCCGGGTTGCAACGGTAGTGGTCGCCTCCGCCGACGTTGTCGATGGTGGAGATCTGAAAGGGATAAGAAACACACGTGAAACCAAGACAATAACCAGGGTTACAAACGCACTGGAAAAATACGGTTTTTCTAGCCTTTTTCCTGGTCTTCCTCTATTGGCCGGTAGTGAAATGTAAATACACGTAAACACATTTCCAGGTCCAAACAACTGGAAAATTGCGAATTTCGATCCTTTTTCCTGATCTTCCTTCCTATCGGCTCGGAAGTAACAATTGTAAGAATCACACGTAAAACAAATTACCAGGGTCACAGACATACTAGAAACTTCCTGGCGCTTCCTCAAGCAGAGGCCTACTGACGACGTCTTCGTCTTCGCTCTTGTGGCTGTCGTGGGTAAGGGGGGTGTTTTCGCCTCAGGGAGGTGGTTGCTGCGCACTCTGTCTACATCTTGGTGCAACACTTGGACCCAACATTGAGTGGAAGTTTTTATGTTCCTTGCTAAGATGAATGAGTTGAAGTGAATGGAGATCAATTGGTGAAAAGGATGTTTATGCTGTTTCCCAACTCGCTGATCAAAGTATTAACCTTGTTTTACGGGAGGGTCATCAAACCCCAATTCGTAACCTTTACCACCCCATCACCCTTTTGCTAATTCTTTGACATGCAACGTGGGTGCCAGATTTCAGAACCTGGGTGTTGGCTATCTCGAGTCGCTGTGGCTGGGGTGGCCACCAAAGGTCTGTCCGTCCTCCATGTTGTGTTGGTTTTAATTTTATCATTATTCACCTATCACCACTTCATAATATCATCTCGATCAATCAAATATGATACACAATGAGACATATCAAAGTCAAACAGTCAATCAAAAGTTATTTAAATGACCAGAAGCTAGCAGTTTGTAGAATGTCGATGGTTTTAGTTCCCCACAAGTCTCACATTGCGAGTGTCACACTTACGGTAGAGGGGATGTTGAAACCGTCTACGAGGCTGATGTCGTAGAAGTCCTGTCCTTGCCACCCGGAGAAGGTGAACTCTGCGAGAGTCACCGGTGGAACTCCGCCGTTACCACCGCACTCTAGCCGGTTACCACAGTCGCCGGTCTCGCAGTGGCCGTTGCCGGAGCCGTCGAAGTTGCAACCGGTTCTACCCCAGAAGCGGCCGGCCCAGTCGTCGGGGATGTCGATTGTTTCCTGTGAAGCATGCGCACAATTTAGTCCATTGTAGTATTTGATGATGAGAAAATGTCCCTCTGGGGAAATTGCAACTAAAATTTGACTGGCATTTCTGATCAATGTTCATATATGAGTACCATATGGGTTCACTCAATTTCTTAATTTTGTTTCATGGTGGACGCTCAACAATTGAACAGAAGATACAGTTTTTTTAGCCATTCGTTAATTGGATGAGCGAAGCGAAGACTTCAATTTCACTGACCCCCCAAAAAATTTAGCTCGGGTGTTTTTTTTTTTGTTTTTTTGTTTTTTTGTTTTTTTGTTTTTTTGTTTTTTTTTTTGTTTGTATTTTTGTCTGTTTGTTCGCTCTCTACCGGGCAAACGGCATATGCGATCTTGATGAAAATTTGACAGTACCTTCGAAATCTCTGAACTTAGACTTGCCACGTTTTTGGGTACAATCGAAGAAATATTTCTCATGAATATCGAACTTTTACGATTTTTTTCGATTTTTAGTGCGATATTTTCGTGACATTTGGGCCGATTCTGACCAAACGGGTGGGGCTACAATGTTCATATTTCACATGGACATTAAGGCTAATGGTGATGTATTGCTTTCGGAAAGAAAAAAATGAAAAAGTTAGCCAGAATCTATAGAAATAAAGCTTTTAATATAAGTTTTTTTATTTTTTGTACGATATTTTCG
This sequence comes from Sweltsa coloradensis, assembly GCA_024449915.1. NCBI lineage: Eukaryota > Metazoa > Arthropoda > Insecta > Plecoptera > Chloroperlidae > Sweltsa > Sweltsa coloradensis. Next base: position 19,624 of record JAMZAV010010530.1, read on the forward strand.
TGCATTTGGGCCAATTCTGACCAAACGGGTGGGGCTACAACGTTCATATTATACATGGACATTAAGGTTATGGTGATGTAGTACCTTTTGAAAGAAAAAGTTGTAAAAATTAGCCAGAATCCATAGAAATAAAGTTTTAATATATGTTTTTTAAGGTAAATAATACCAATTGACAAGAAACAATAGAAACTTGACAACAATCACTTCAATGCGTAGGCAACAAACAAAGCACTTGCAAAAGTAAAGATATGCCACGCAAACTAAAAACTATAAAAAGCTCATCCTTCAACGCGGCGGGACTTTAGCGTTTTCCTAGTTAATGATACCTCAAATCATTCACCATGATCAATGATATTTTCTAACACAATGCTGCATTTGTTTTCATTTGCTGTCTTCAACAATTCCAGCTGGAGGTGATAATATATTGTGGGAGAAAATCAAAGGAGGATCTTATTGTTGATGATTGAACATTGAAGCAACTTCCTTGAGAAAAAGAAA